>JAHQIW010001771.1:0-39129 GCA_019055375.1 Parelaphostrongylus tenuis | reverse complement strand
TTTTCCTAATTCCGGTAGCGTTAAAAAACTCTGAACTTTACTACGCATAGGTGTCCACTTTTTTGAAAAAAACCTTGCTTGATAAAGCTTGTAACATTCAAATTAAGACTACGTTTTACGCTGACCTCGCTTTTCACAATCAATACCTTCGCTCGCGAAGCCCCACACACACCGCGACCACCCCACCGCGGATATGAAAGGTGTAGGAAGAACCCATTCTATGGGTAGTACCCAAACTCATGTTTTATCTCGAGTTTCTTCAAAACCAGAGAAGAAAAAAAAACCCCCCCCGGGAATTATAGAGGAATAAAAAATCGCACCTTACACATGTGAAGGACACGCCCAACGGGAATCGAGCGATCGGCGTGGGATCCACTGACGAGCCACCTCTCCTCAAGCGCCACACCCACACACTGGCCAAAAAAACAGCGGCCGCGTATTTGTGAAAACTCAATCTTATTTTTGCTGCACTGCGTACACTGCAGTTTGGGAATACGGTGTTTCCGAAAAATGAGCATAGCGTTGGAATCACCGAATTACTTACCACTATCGAATGGTTACTCATAATTCCGAGGAACCAGGCGTGTCCTGCGAGACAATTTGCGGGTGTGAAACACAAATGTATTCCTTCCGCTACAACGTATAAAGATGTTTTTCCAAAAAGCAGCCGCATAGCGTGATATGCAGAGATTTAAGCTTCCGAATGATTACTACCAATCTCAACAAGAAGTTTCTGTTTTAGAGTGACAGCGGTCGATTTTTCATTTGCTTCCGGATAACCGAAAAGTACTTTTTCTTTCTCGGTCTCAACTTGCTTACTGACTTTTCATTTCACTTTGGCCTAGTTACAAAAATTACAGCAACGTTCAAAAAATAAGAGAAAACAAAGGAAGAAGAAGGAATAGCGAAAAAAGTGGAGTGCGCAGATTCACGACGACAAGGAGGTTGCGTATTCGAGAAAATATGCCCAGTTATGGCAGGCAGTTGGCAGTTACTGCGCTCTAATAGTATTTTGCGTCTCAGTGAGAAGCGCTCAATCAATCTTACGGTCAGTTATCGCGCTCCGATTGCGGATTGTGTCCTGTTGAGAAGAAATTCGATCACTCAAATTGCTACCGGTGATTGGGAGTGCGGGTGGTCTGACCCTTGTGCTGCTCTGTTTTTCGTTCGTTCGATTTAGGTCTAAAAAATCTACTCCGTGATCTCTCTAAAGGTAATATCGATTGATTATTGATTGATTTTTTTGCTGGAAAAGTCGTTCATTTTTCCCGTGTTGATCTATTTGCCTTCTTATCCATCCGTGGTTTTATTCGGTTATGGGGGGATGATGGAATAACCGATATCATTCGCTGGAGAGGAAACTTTTTATAGGAGTGTAAGTAACCATTTGAAAGCTTTTCGTTTCGAGTGTTTCCTTAAGACCAAAGGTCAAATTTCAATATGCCTGGTGATTATTTTTTGAGCCACGCATGTCGTGGTCTATCAAAGAGGGCGGACTTATAGAGCCCGATACGCGTGTTTCGATCTTGCGATCTCGTCAGTCGGGCAGTTGCCCTTTCTCGTCTTTTGCCAATCCTGTGTGGCTGCTCCAATCCCCACACTAAGAGTTAGCGACGACTTAGTAGGAGCACCCACACAGGATTGGCAAAAGACGAGAAAGGGTAACTGCCCGTCTGGACGAGATCGCAAAATCGAAACACATGTATCGGGATCTATAAGTGTGCCCTCTTTGATAGACCACTGACATGCGTGGCTCAAAAATAATTGCGAGGCATTCGAAAGCTGAGACTTTTGGGTACAGCACCATCTGACCGGTTTTCTAAAACACCTTTTTATAAACGCTGTAGATTCCACACAAAACTGTGTCTCAGACGCGCATATTTCTCGTCGGACACAGCTCTTTCTTTGGACTACTAGTAATCATTCGATGGCGTGATCGTTGCTGATTCCAGCACTGTGCTTATATCCCGCAAAGACCGTTTCTATGCAGCACAGCAGGTAAACTAAGCTGAATTCGCATGTGTGAACAAGGGGTCTTTGGCCAATTCACGTGCTCCGCGCGTGAGGCGGCCGCGTTCAATGGTAAGATTGTCATCGATTTCTCGAGCATGTGAACGCGTAGGAGAAATATCGAGTCGGCAGTTCACGTGGTCTTCTCACCGCGCCGGCTCCTGAATTGGTCAAAGTCCCCCCTTGATCGCAGATGGGTATTCATCTTAATTTTACCTGCCGCGTTGCAGAGAAACGGCCTTCTCGTCTGAAACACGAGAATTTTCCTTCTGTGGCAATGTCAGAAAAGAAGACTTTTTCGAAAACCGGCGACGTGGATTTGTAGCCTGAAATCTCAGCTTTCGAATGGTTACCAGCACTCCTATAAAAAGTCCCTGTTCAGCGAATGAGGTCAGTTTTTTATTTGTCCCCTCATAACCGATGAGAACCATTCATTTATTTCCCTTCTTATTCGTTTGTTTGTCTATCTCAAAACGTGTTGCCACAATTACCTTTGTGGAGAGCCGGGCTCTCCTTGCATTCGATTCGGTTCATCGACATTTTTAATCCAAAAATTGGCCGAGCTGAAAGGAAAAAGATTTCCACAAAGCTCTTCGAACATTTGACTTGTTCGACTTTGGCGTGAAGATCACGTCCTCATGAGTCTCGTTTAATTCTGGGCGAGATGGTCCTGGTTGCCATCCTGAAAGGAGGGGATATTTGTCCATCATGAGGCGAAATGAAAACCTAACTCATTCGCTGGACAGCAATTTCTTCATAGCAGTGTAATCATTCGAAAGCTGAGATTTCTGGCTAGAGTCTCGCTTGAACCGATTTTCAAAGACTTTTTTATAACGCTGTAAAGCCCGAATTAAAATTATGTTTTACACGCCCCTTTTTTTCTAATGTCGCTCATTTTCCGCTGGGCATTTTCCTTAGATTGCTAGCATTCATTCGATAGCACACGTTTTGAATAACTCAAAAATGTGCTTGCTTTTTGAGATACCTCCTTTGTTAGCACTTTAACCGAAGGAAAAGATTTCTGCTTTACACTCTTTTTTTGGACTATTAGTAATCATTCGATAGGGTAAATTTTTTTAATGATTCCGAAGCTAAACCTAGTTCCTGGAAAAATCGTAAGCAGGGAAAATAAGATCGAGTTTTACATTTTCGGCGCGCTGTTTATCGGCTAGTCCCATGGGGTTAGGACGAGGTCGTTGATGGATGTCTTGACTGTTGACTGTTGGATATGAGTGACGCAGCTTTATTAAAGTGGTAATTTTTTCTTCTTTGGAAGAAAACTCTACATAAAACGATTGGCTCAGATTCCACGGGAGTTTCTGTACGGTTAATATGCTTTTCGTGCTTCCAGCGAATTATACGCTTGATGAAAATCAAAGCAAACGGCGGATCAAACATAATTTGTTGTGAATCCTACAGCGTTATGAAAGGGTCTTTTCGGAAAAGGGCAACATGGGGCTGTAGCTAGAAATCCAAGCCAAACACTCCATGAAAAAATCCTGTCCAGCGAATGAGATCGGTTTATCATTCGTCACCTCATAATGGACCAGTACCCTGAGGAGTTTCCTAAAGCGTCTGATGATTGATCGTGAAAGGGGCGTGAACCAGTGCATCGCTTATCCCTTCAAGGGCAGAGCCATATGGTACGTTTTGTGCCATGCCGCGCGGCGTCGTATCTCTCTCAGCTACCGTAGGGGCGGCGTCGCATCTCGTGGGAAAGCAGGCAGGCAGCCAGACATGCATGCACACGATGCAGATGCTGCATGCCTGCGACTGACGCGCAAGAGACGACGCAGCGACGCGCGCCTATCAACGGTGTTCTTCAAAGGTTTACCAACTGTTTCTTCATAAGCCGCGACCACTGTCCCACCCGTCCCTCCCATTTTGTTGTTTCACTTCTTTATATTTATTGTTCTCTACGTGTACGATGATTGCTTTCCTTTTTCAGGGTAGGCGAATGAGCTCACCCATTGCAAGGAGTGTGTGGATCGATCTATACAAGCAGCTGAAAAGAGAAGCCGCTAAGGTGTGTATCTGTGTAGTAACCACCGTTCCATAGCTTGCCTAACACTGCAGTAATGGAAAAAGAATAAAACAATGAAACCTTAAAGCGTCGATCAGTTGAGCTGAGAGAACCGTCATGCATTCGACTCAATTCGTAGCATCATGACTGAATGCATGTCTGGCTTTGTAATGGCCCGCGGTGGCCTAGCGATATATCGCGTAGGTGCTGCTATTTGTACAGGCACATTTAAGTACCCATTCGACGACCCCAGAGGGATGAAAGGCTTAGTGAGCCTTGGGCGTGAGATCGAAACCATCGACCAAATTTGTGCCGCCAGGGCTCCTCTAAACACTGCTCCATGCGCTCCTTGCTGTAGTAATCAACGAAATGAGTGTGATGTAGAGTCAGTTGATACGAATAACGTCGAATAACAATATTGGAAGTGAGCTTGAACTCCGACCTTCATCGAACCCTTACGCAGATGGTCAATATTCAGCTTATACTGGCGGCTATCAGAAGTTTTTCAAATCTTTATCTTGTCTTGTCTTTTGGTTCTCCTTGATCAGATCCATGGTCATTCGAGTCTAGTATCGACAGCAGTTGTTCTGCTTGTGATGGTCGTCCTCAGAGCCGTCGCATCGAGACGAACCGAGTATAGTGGGATCATCGCGCGAATGATGTACCGTCCTTGGTTTCGGCTTTACAAAACATTTCCACTTCAGCCACACCGAAGTGACCTGACCTTATTCGGCTGTTCTTCGGGGTTTAGTATAGACCATGGGCGTTTGTCGACCGATAATGTCTCTCCGGTCACAAACTATCCGGCTGACGTATATGGATGCAGAGCCCATGTGGCGCAGTGGTTAAGGTGCCCCGCGTCACACACAAGGTAGGTGGTTCGAGCTCGCGCTAATAGCTCACTAATCCATTCATCCCTTTGGGATCAGCAAATTTGCTCCAAATTTGTCTGGGAGGATAAGCAGCACTGACTCGATACATGGATAAGCCGCCGCGTGCCATGTAAAAGCCACATATGTATTCAGTGACGTCAAACGAAGCTAAAAATTGAAGACGGATCTATGGTGCGTCCATTCCTTTAGGGATTCATCAACGCCAAGAGCTGTATCCTCCTCATACGTTTGATATTTATGCAAACCTTGGATCTTGACTTTCCTTGGACATCTCTGCCTTTATTGATAAGGTAGCACGAGGTTTTCATGAATGGAGAATTGGCGAAGGGTGCTGATTCATTTCAGCAATAGATGGAGCCCTGATAAACTCTTTCGGGACCGTGGACCATTTTCTCTGGATCTATCTTCAGCGTGGAAACGCATTGAATGTATAATTGTACTATTGTTGTTACGTTGTCCTATGTTAGGTTATACGTCACTATGTTATGTTGTTATAAGTAGAAAATAATAACAACAATACAATTGAAACAATACAGTATTATTTCGATGTGTTCTCAAGCTGATGGTTAGAAATGCATAGGAGGTGGAGCAGATTGCCCAGCTTTGCCATGCTAGGGGTTAGGAATGCAAAGGAGATAGGTCGTGGTCCCGGAAGGGTTAAAAGAATAACGCGAAAGACCGGCACTACTTTATTCGAGTGGTGATCCACTCTTTGGCGATTCGTCGTGATGCGATGGCAACCAAGACCAACATCGGCAGAGGAACGACTGTTGTGGGCAGTCTATGGGGATCATCGTTCCTGTAATCAAAGCAAAACCAGTGAAGTTCATAACGATAAAGATGTGTTGAAATCTCGTTTTAACTTGTTAGTAGAAGGAGGACATCATGTAATGTTGAGTGATATGCAAAACTTTGAACCCCAGGCGGGAAACGAACCCGCTTTTCACTCGTATCGAGGTGTGTGCCACTGCGCTATCGGGACTTACGTTCTGCCACCGTAGAGCCGGTTTAGTGGGATTTTCGATCGTCATTTGAATTTGTGTAATAATTTTCCTATTTTAGTTTCCGCAGTATAACTACCGTGAATTTGCGAAACGCCGAATTCGTGACCACTTTGTGGTGAATCGCAGTGTGACTGACATTAATCGTCAAAACGAGCTTCTAAAGGTCGCTTTATTCAATTTTGTCAGTTTTTGAATTGCGATCTATCAGTGGATGTGATAAGATGCGGAGAGTCATCCATGTTTTGTTTTTAGGAAGGAAAGGAAGCTCTAGAAGTAATTCGTCGGCAAGTCGTTGTTTGTGGACTTTATCCTCACAAGAAAAGTGCGATTGAGAAGTAGAGAAGAGCTTATAGTCGACAAATAGGTAGTCATAGCACGAGTAATATCCATTTATAATATGTCCCAAGTGTCTCCTGCAATAGATCCTTTCATCATTATTTGAGCCAACATGTCATGTGGTCCGGTAAAGGCTCTTGTACAGCCCGAGACACGTGTTTCGTCCTTACAGACTCATCAGCCGGGCCAGAACCCGTCGTCTGTCGATCTTTTTATAGTCAGTTCTCTCGGGAGCGTTACACTCCTTGTAGAGAGTTGTCGACGACCTACGTTTTACACTCTATGTCAAGCGAAATTTTCACCTAACACAGAGTGTTTTCGCACTCGATTGCTAGCTGGCTGGTATTTTTATCATATTGTACCTTTCCTTCGAGTGCTTTATCAAGACCACGCTCAAATTTCATTAGATCCTTTCATTATTATTTACATAAAACACTCTGTGTTAGGTGAAAATTTCGCTTGACATAGAATGTAAACGTACGTCGTCGGCAACTCTCTATAAGGAGTGTAACGCTTCCGAGAGAACTGACTATGAAAAGATCGACAGACGACGGGTTCTGCCCGGCTGATGACTCTGTAAGGACGAAATACGTGTCTCGGGCTGTACAAGAGCCCTTACCAGACCACATGACATGTTGGCTCAAATAATAATGAAAGGATCTATTGAAATTTGAGCGTGGTCTTAATAAAGCACTCGAAGGAAAGGTATAATATGTCTCCTGCAATGTTCTCTATAAAGTTATGTTAGTTCGTCCATTAGTTTTGGCATTAAAGAAATAAACACCAAATTGATCAACCAGAGGAAATTGCAATGGCGCGATTTTGGAATCGTTCAATTGTGCATTTTCTCGCGAACATTTTAGTATGCAACATGCCTATACTTGCTTCAAGATGGAGCTGTCGTGGGACGAGAATTTGCGACTCATGCACGGATGGCGCGTAGAAGAAATTGCTAGTGAAGCGGCGCGCCAAGGTTAATGGAGCTTCCCATGGGCGGCTCGAACGCGACTTATCCACCAGACTGTTCTCTTGATTTGACTTTACCAACCACTTCCTGGCCCTTCCTTCTGCAACCGTATCATCACCTCAAGCTCTATCAATCTTGCGCACCGCTCCACTAGCTTTTTCTCCTACGCGCCACTCATGCATGAGTCGCAAACGACTTTGTTCCACGGTAGCTCCAGTTTGTGGCAAGTATAGGCAAGTTGTATATTAAAATGTCCACAATAAAATGCACAATTCGAGCGATGCTAAAATGATGCAGTTTAATCACTTCTGGTAGATGAATTAGGTGTTTATCGCTCTAGTGCCAAAACCTATCAGACGACCTAATATCAATCTCACGGAAGCTTCATGTAAAAAAAACTTCATGAGGTAGTTTTTTATCTTCACGTCGAGGTTACAGTGAATGTCGATGTTTTTATCTACTGTGATTTATTCATATTTAGGCGTATGTTGGTGCAAGATGAGAGAATGTGGAAAATGCAAATCTAGTGAATACACTAATAAAAACTTAGTGATGATGGTCAACGAATGTGGGCATCCATTATGCAAGTATGATAGAGTCTGTGCCAACGCACATGTCTATCATCTAACTTTAATCGTTCTAGAAATTGTGTCGATAATCTTTTTGCCCGAAACGCTGCTCCATGTCATGTCTGTGGGAAAACGTTGCGTCGTAACAACTTTTGGGAGCAAGTTTTTGACGATCCTATGATAGAGAAAGAGGCTCACATCCGCCGACGTCTGAGAAAGGTTGGATGAAGTCTACTTTTTTCTTCAGATAAATCTTTGTTTTTGGAGACTAACGCAGAGGAATTGTCTTCTATTAGACAGTAATTCTGTCAAGGGAGAGCTCTTTGATGCGCTGGATTTTGTGAATAACATCCAGTTTTTTTTTTTTTTTTTTTTTTGAACGAACACGATAGTTGATCCTCGCATCGCATCCATAGTGTGAGCGTGTTCTACCACTACACTACCGAGGCTATCGATCTGCCACCACTTTTCCCACGATTCGAGGCATCAAAGCGTGTAATCCCCCTCCCCTCTTATTGTGGTTTCCTGTTCTGTAAATCGGTTTTCTGTGCTTTTTGAGAAGATTTCTTCCAGCGTCTTTTCTATCATATCAATGCTCTCAGTTCTGTACACCCTCCCATGTATTGGTGCAAGTGGAACTGTTATTATTAACAAAAAACTGTGAGCTATTCTTTTGATTTTGCTCGACCCATTCGACTCACAATTTAGTGTGCCAATCTCAGCAATCCTCGCATTTCGATGCGTTTTCCTCTCATTCATTCTCCACGAAGGTCTTTGAAAGTTTCACATGTTCTTTCGAACTGCTGCTTGAGGATTTCGATCTCTTCATGAATATCGTAGAATGCTAGTCGAGACGATCCTTACAGTTTCGGAGGTTACCGAGCTGAGCCGCAAGGCGCACATGGATTTCGTTGAAGGGGGCTCAACTGGCTCGTGGTGTGCTGCATCATAACCACTGCGCTAACCCGCTATAAGCACAAAATTATTTGACGTACTCATGCGATATCCTGTAAACCAAAATCATTAGCTATTGAGCATGGAGAAAGAAGCCTGTAAAAAATGATGCCTGTGCTTTGTATAGGATTTCAGTTCTTAGTCATTCTCTCTATACTGCGCACCTTCCAACAGCAGTAGTCTCTGCACAGAAAGCGAGAATCTAATATTGGAACTCTCTCTCTTCTCTCTCTGCACTCTCTCTCTCGTCTCAGCATCTCCCATTCTCATGAAGCTACCTCGATTACGATATCCATCGCACTGCTACGAATTGTTCCTCCCGGACACTGGTACTAATTAGGCGATCCGGGAGATGGAAAGATTGGTGAGCCTTGGGTGCGAGATCAAGCCATCGACCAACAGTGAAAGTAGATTGCACTTGTCTACTTCCGCAAGGTCCACAAAGATACATGAAAGTGATATCTTTCAAAATCTGAACGCGTTTACTGAAAATCGAAATCCACAGCTTCATATCAGGAAAAGATTTGAGGTCTACTTCGTGTCCGTTCATACGTTTTCTTGTATGCAGTATGTTGGTCATATTTTTTCGTGCATAAGGCCGGAAGGTTCTACATAAGCTATGACAGGTGGCCATCTGCATCGAAATGTTGCAAGGTGCGGAGAGTCTTTGTCTTATAAGAACTACTTATGTAATATGTTTTGTGGCATCAACAACTAACTATCCACTTAATGCATCATTTGTTGTCTTTCAGATATACAATCTGAAAAAAGACGATTTTCCTTCTCTTCGAGAATTCAACGACTATTTAGAGAGGTGATTTCCGAACTTTCTTTTTGTTTCATGTTTCACTTCAAGCGGTCTAAGGGCAAAGTCGCCATTTGCATCGATTGCTGATAATGGTAACTCAGGATTCTTTTCACTCTAGGAGTCTCAGAAATGGTACTGGGTCTTTTCACTCTAGTGCTCAAAGCTCATTCTTTTACTTATATAAGAGACTGCCCCATATTGCCGATTTGTGGAGATTTCTTTCTTGAGCAACCATATGATCTTACTCGTTTAATATCGTTAAAAACGTCCTGATCTGAGCCACCCTGTTGATGAGGAGTGATGAGGAATTTCCATGTTATATTTTATAATCTTGTGCTGTGCGGACCAGATATTCTTCGATTTTTCATCGACGACGTATTATGTAAATGTTTGAAAAGTATGGAAGACGCGGCGACTCATCCGTCTTTCTCAATTTCAAATAATACGGAAGAATGTATAATTTCAAATAATACGAAGATGTATCTGCGTGCACTCTTCGTGGTCTCGAATTGTTTCCTCCAGTTTCTTCCTAAAGCCCATAACCCGCTCGTGAACTTGGAATTGTAATGGTTTTAGTATTGTGATTGACAATATTTTGACTGACACAGCAAATGCTTTTTTGAAGTTTCAATATGCCAAATAATCATTTTTGGGGCCGCGCATGTCATATGGTCTGTTAAAATAGGCTGACTTATAGGGTTCGAGACACGTGTTGCGACCTTCGGTCTCGTCAGTCGGGCAGTTACCCCTTCGTCTTTTGCAAATCCTGTGTAAGGCTCCAGTTCCCACACTAAGAGTTAGCGTCGACGAACATTTTACACTCCATGTCCGGTGAAATTATCACCGAACACAGAGTGTTGTGCACTCGATTGCTCTTGGCTAGTATATTTGATATATCAGTCTTTCGTTTTGAGTTTTCCTTAACACCACAGCTCAAACTTCGGTATGCCAAATCATCGTTTTTTAGCCACGCATGTCATGTGATCTTTCAAAATGGGCTGACTTATAGATCCCGATATACGTGTTTCGACCTTGGGGTCTCGCAAGGCCTTCTTAAGTCCCTGCAGCTTCAGCCATTAGTGCTACTCTCTTCCTCTTAAAGCCATCTCTTCCACAGAGATTTGTGAGTTCGAATGTGAATAGCCGATTATCTATGGTTCTTGCGACTCAGTGATGGCGAGACATCTGAGTTGTTCCTGCAGGCAGACGTCTCTTGGTGACTTTACCGCTTTGAGCTTTCTTAGCATTAAAATGGTGTTCAGTAAGCCTGTTCTGTTGACAAAACCGTCTTCTGAAATGTCGGCTGGTGATCTGAAAAAAACCGTAATTTGTACTGCTCTTGGTTTTCTCTTTTGGATTTTACAAGCAACAGACAGCAGGGATTGTGATAGACCATGTTGAACGACGTCTTGTTACCCGTAGAAGTCGCATCCGAGCCAATTATCGTTCAATAACGTCGAGGTTCATGGCCAAAGTTATGTCACCGAGGGCGTCTCTGCAGCAGAATCCACTGTTGTCTGGTATTCTTGTGAGCAGATCTTCATCAGTGTCATACCTTAATTAGGTGGTATCTCGTCCTCAGTTAGCGCGATTATGTCATGCTGATTCTGTTAACCTGTATTATCACATTATCATCTTAGGACTAGGTGCTGTTGAGAGCCCATCATAGGTTTTGGTCCCTAGGTTCCATCTTTGCGTTGTTCAATTTAGACATCTTGAAATAGCTCTCAAATTGTAGTACTCTTCCATTATCGTCATTCTTAACGCTGCTGCTTAATAGGCTCTCTTGGGGTTAAGTGAATGAGGACTGTTTATTTCGGCGATTTTTGGCTATCGTTACCCACGGTTCTGAGATGTTAGCATGGTGCCTGGTATAATCAACGGCAGCTTGTTACTCTCTTCTAGAGTGAGCCTGTTTATTTGATTACCAGCTTTTGGTCGAACCGACTTGTAGGATGCCATACGCGGACACTTTACAAAGTTTGATCGAATGCCTATATCGGAAACAAGAATTCTGTCTCTTGAATCTACGTGTTTAACAACCTTTCCGATGCCATAGGACACATGGTCTCTGCATATCTAGCTGGCAACTCTGGACGGTTTGTTCCACCTCCTCTGCGTCTCTAACCCCGAGCTCGCTGCGTCTCAATGGCACGCTGAGGGTCAGAAATGCAGTGGAGATGGACTATATTTTAAGTTGACGATATTTTTTGATGTAGAATGAAGAAGGTTGATGCTTTCGGCGTTGGTCAATTTCCGCAGGATATGCCATACATTCAACTTTATCAAACATGGTTTGAGAAACAGAGTACTTGTCTGGCCTTTCAATGACTAGTGTTGACCTAACGACGTAGCGAGTGATTATCCTTCCACCCAAGAGCGATTGAGTATCCTTCTACCCAGTATCACATTAGCGACGCTGAAGGGATGAAAAGCTCAGTGAGCGCAGGGAAGGGGTCTAAACCAACAACTGCACATGTGTTGGGGAGAACCTCTAACAACTGCGCCACGCGCTCTATAAGATGAGGCCATTTCCAAAATTTCGGTTCTGGGTTCTTAATTATGCCCTCTTCTTGTATGCGATTATGACAGTTTTTATTATGTGAGTCGAAATTTTAGATTTGAAACTATTGTATGCAACCTTACATCCGGTGTGGACGTTGAGGAAACTGAGGCAGAAATTGCAGAATTTAAGGAAGCTAATCAGGAGTTGATTGAACGTAATAAGAAAAGGTTAATTGGGTAGTTTGATGTTTGATTGATTACAATTTCATTGATATACCGACATATTTGTTTCAAGACTCGACGAAGATCAAATATGGATAATGCAGAATTTGAAGGAAGATCGTGAAATGAAAAGCCGTGTAGATTATGTTCATAATCAAGAACATGTAAGTTCAGTTCTTTGTATGCCGTATTGTTTTGAAACAAGCGAATTTGTTCACTTCATCATAAAGTAACTATGAACATGTTCTATAGTCAAATGTTTGTAAGAAAATGTGCAATTGAACGACACCAAAATCGTGCGATTTGATCGTAAAAATCATATTAAGAAACTAAAACGGCACAAACTTTCTACACAACCTGTGATTGTGCGTCGTAGTACTTGTTTAATCGACTCGTCTTCTCTCACTTACCCACCTTCTCTTTGAAGAAATGGTCTTTCTCATGAGCGCCGTAGATCATTGGTTGGATTGAATTCCTTGAAATTTCGAGGATAGCCAGGCTGGGGTGTTCCTCAGGGCGTTCGTTGCTCTTAGACACATGTCCGTTATTGTACTAGAGAAAATTCAATAACGGTTATCGATTAACTTCGATTTTGATTGGATAATCCAGTATTTTTTAATCAGCGAGCACGATTTCGTTAAAGGAAGGTTTATTGAGTGTGGTGTACGGAGTATAATACTGGAAGATAGCTTACGTTTTGGCATTATTGCCCTCGTCAGAGCCTGAAAGAGTGATATTGACTTGCACTCTACTCCGCTAAACACTTTCATAACTAAATCAGATGAAATTTTAGGCGATAATGTTGAATCGTGCAGCAGTTACTTTCTATTGACTAGCTCTTTTGTTGTTTTATAGTCCATTAAAGATATGTAGACCAGTCGCACGGAATCTTACATGAGCGAAATATGTGCTTGGCCTTGATCCATAAAAATTAATCCAGGATATGGCACGAAATCACGCGTGTTCGCGAGACCTCCATCTTTGCCGTTCATATTTGGATTTCTAATATATGTATCCAAACCGCTTCGAGAGCTTTCCGGACCGAGATCTCTGTGCGAGAATGGTACTTCAGAGTTTTGCTCTTCATGTGTTGCTGTACGATTTAGCATTTTTGTTCTATTTTTTATCTGATTTGGTTATGAAATTGTTTAGTAAGTAGGTTGCTCGTCAATATATCTTTCTTAGGCTCTGAAGAAAGCAAATTTGCCGAAACGTAAGCTAACCGTCTGTAGTGTACTGCCTGTACTTACTTTATACTCAAACGACTCATCTTCACTGATAGTGCGGGTACCAGCACAGAAAAAGTGTGCTGTTGGTATAGCTGTTTTGTTCCTTGGAGTTCCGAGGTAAGCCTAGCCCGGGCTGACCCAACCGTTTATACTGTACTCAATAAATCGACTTTCAGTAACCTCTTGTTCGTTGAATAAGAAAACTGCTGAATTTTTCGATAATGTTGAATGATGTGCAAAATTTTGAACCTCAAGGGGAATCGGACCCTCATTTCATCTTTTTTCGAGGCACTTGCTATCCATCTGTCTTACCGGAGTTCTCCCCTGCACGGGTGGATTGCGGGTTCGACTCCATCTTTGGTTAAAAGTTTGGGAGCCTCAGTAGTTCATTTTATTTGACCGCGACTTACGGTGTTATGGTGTCACAATATACCCAATAATGTAGAGTGGTGCACAAAAGCGTTTGGGTCAGGTGGAATTCGAACCCACTTTTCATACCGACGGAGCCTATCAGTGAACTTGACTTGGCACGAGCTTGTAGGAAAAGATAACGAGTTCGGTTCCCATCTGAGGTTCAAAATTTTGTATATCACTCAGCATTATCGGATATATACTTGTAACGTCATAGAACTGCTAATAGTGAGGTTAAATGAAAGAAAATAATTATTGCTTATCATGTTGGTTGATCGATTGCCAGAGGCGCATGTGAAGGTACCACCAACCTCGTAGTGAGCATCACTAACCACGCAACCACAGCCTCCCCCCCCATAAATCTTGTTCAGCTATCAGTCATCTAACTTAATCAAAGTACTAGGTAGATTATCAGCTTCTAGCTTTTAAACTCTTACAGAATGAAGAGAACGAGGTCAGCAGTAAAGGACACAAAAGCAATTATGGAGGAGTTGCGCGAATCTAATGTTCCTGCTGAAGTTATCCTCGACAGGGAAAGAAAGCGTCAAATTGAGCACGAACTAGAGGAAAAGGAGGAAGCTGCACGTAGGAAAAAGCGGAATAAAGGTACTCGAGGTGGTTCATACCTTGTAGTTTAGTATCGGAACATTCGAGATAATACAGCTTTGATATATATAATTATCTATTATCTTATTTCATTTCAGAAATCTTACAAGATCGGAAGCGAATGGCTGAATCGATGTCGTTCTCAACTTCACAACGTTCATCAGGAAGGACATTTGTGTACAAACCACCTCGATTACTAATCAACGGCCCCGGTCTTCCAAATGAAGAAGAACTCGAATCAAAAGGATACCTGCAACATGTGCGAGCGGCTAGTTTGGTGAGAATACTTTTCTCGTTTAACCCTCTGCGGACCGCTTGTGTTCTTCTAAATTTAAGAGTTTTATGAAGGCCTTTTTCGCTGAGCGCAACTTTTTCACTAGAATCTTCATAGTCATTCAACTGCATGTAAAATGGCTATTGTGATACTGTGCTTTGTTTGTGGAAAGGCTTTGGTACGCTGTAGTAGCGAAAAAGACACCTTTTACCTTTGCTCTGCGTTTTATACTTAGCTAACAAATTTTACAGCTAGCATCTATGTCTCGCTCTTCCTTGAATTTTAGGTCATTCGTTAGTTGAGTTTTTGGCATTACCTCAACTAAGCTAGGTTTTTGGGAAATTTTTTGATAGAGCGTTATAAGATTGCGAGGGAGATTGAGTTTCCTAACTGAATTATATATGCATATAAGAGTTCTGTGTTCGCCGGAAACACGAGGGAGTACTTAGAAAACCTTGTAGTTCAAAGAACCCGAGAAACTTTGAGTTTTTTCTCTTAAACGGAGTAAACATTCTACTTGAAATATGAAAAGCGATTTCGATTTGCACTGCGTGCAGCCATCAACTCCTGTCTCCGTGCGATGTCAGATCGTTGCTAACTTTTAACGACTTCTTGGTTATTTATGGGTTTCAGGAGTCAGGACCTCTAAAGAATCGTTGAAGAGACTTTGTTCTATCGTTCTTGAGAATTATTCTCTTATCTTTTACATAATGCCCCAAAAACGCGCTATGAAATAGAAAGAACGGGCCAATAACCCCTACGCGAAACGTGGTTTCTTCTTCGTTGCTACAGCGCACTAAGAAAATCAAGCACATCATGAAGACTGCCATATGAAAGTTATCGAATCAATGCTAAAATGCTAGTGAAAAGGTTTTGTTTGGCAAATAAATTCACTACATTTTAGTGCGAAACCGCAGATACTGTGCAGTACCGAATAGGTTAAGGATTACTGGTAAACTTAAACGGTACTTTTTTGTCAGAAGAGGACAAATCAGTACTCTACCTCATCCGCTGGACAAGAATTTTCTTAGGAGTGTTGCTAATCATGCGAAAGCTCAAATTTCTGGTTGGAGACGAACATGGCCGGTTTTTAAAAGCACTCTTTTGTAACGCTGTGAAATCTAAAATAAAATTATATTTCACACGATCACCCGTTCTTTTTTCTTGTCTCGCTTAATTTCACTGGAAAAACTCTTTTTTTTTCAGAGTGCTAGTACACTGAAGATAACACAGATCTCGAAGCACTCAAAAATACGTTTGCTTTTTGGAAAAGCTATTTTGATAGCGCTGCCGGAGAAAGAAAAGATTTATGCTTTGAACCTCGTCGGACAGAGCTCTTCCCTTAGATTATAAGTAATCATTCGATAGCATAAATTTCAGTGATTCCGGCGTTGTGCTTATTGTCTGGGAGAGATCGTTTCACTGTAGTACAGCAGGGATATGAAGATCGAGTTTCACATATCCGGCGAGCTTGTTTACCGGCTAATCTACGTGCCGGGGACGGGGCGATCGATCGATGGCCTAAAGTGTTAGATATGTGGGATGGAACGTGTTATTATTTGGGAACTTCTTCTTCGCTCTGAAAGAAACTCCATATAAAACGATTGACTCAGATACTACGATATTTCCTTTGCACGTTCATATCTTTTAGTGCTTCCAACGAATATACGGCGCGCGACTGATATGAAGCATTATCCTATTTTGGATTTTGCAGCATTATAAAAGGGTGTTTTGAGAAAAACCGGCCTCATACGATTCTAGTCAGAGACTTAAGCTTTCGAGTGATTACTAACATTCCTATGAAGAAATTCTGTTCACCAATAGGGCTCGATTATTCATTTGTCGCTATTTGATAGAAAGGAACTCAAACTTATGTTGGTTTGCTCAATACGATCGACTCTGCTCTTAATTTGTAGGCTCGCATGGCTGGAGGATTCACAACAAAGACTGGCTGTATGCGAGCGCTTTTCGAAAGTCGGATTGATCTTCTGAGTTTCTGAGCGACATCCGGCTTTCAAGCTCTCTCGTGTCTTCATCTTCAAGCATTGACATTAATGTTCTGTATATTTGATTAATAAAACTGACATAGTCAATTGATACATTTGATGTGTATAAAGATTACAACAACGCTTTCGAGGATTGGCGATTCAGTTCTCATTGACGTCACTATCTCTGGAACAATTGGCTTGTACAGTGAAGATATTACAATATGAGATGTTTTACTGATAAGGACGATTTCATTCAGGCTTCATGGAGCCAGTGGATTTATCACTTGCTTACCAGAATATCTCACTATTCTACAGTGGTGTTAACAATGAAGAAGCGGCCGCATGGCTCAATAGTGTGCAAAATTCTGTAAGTATCGGTTGTGGTGGAATTTAAAAGGCAGTAAATAGTAGGTGGACGCTTTCATCGTTCAAATCATAGATGACTTGATATTTTAGTACTTACCACAGTCTTGATTAAAGAGCGTATGTGACAAGTGGCTAGAGGTGCACTGCCACACATACATGTTCGACCAGTCGATGGTTCGCTCTCGCGCTCTAGGCATACTAAGCCTACCATCCCAAAGGTCGGTGAATTGCTAGCAGCCCTGTCTGGAAGGATAGCAGCACCGACTCGACACATCGACAGACCACCGCGATTCCTGAGGGATTGATCGACGCCGAGAGCTTCAATCTTTTAGTCTTCCAACGACATTGAAGCGGATGGATCCATTTAGCCTCAAGCAATCACGTCATCGTATTTGGAATCCTTTTTGATATAGTTATCAGTAGTCACTAAAGGAGCTGAGAACTTGTTCTTCAAATTCGTCGTTCTGATGTCTAGCCCACAAAGTGGAAAAAGGCTGAAGGAGTTTCGAAAAAAGGTTGTGAAGGAATGTATTAGATCGTTACATATTTTTTGGCACTAGAACAATAAACACCAAGTTTGAATGATACTCGTTTTATTTAATCGCTTATGGCGGTGGTATGATGTTTCAAATATATACCCATTGATGTGGAGCAATGTGCAAAACTTTCGCGTCAGGCGGGACTACAACCCGCACCTCGCTCTTTCCCGGGAATGTGTGCTTTATCCGTTACACTACTAACGACCATTTTGCACATCGCTCTTTCTACGCTAAAGCTCACCTATCTGCCATCCGCCAGCCATCAACGGCCTGGCCCGGGTAGTCGGTCTCGACATTGAATACAGTCACGCTAATGCGATGAAAGAGCGATGTGCAAAATGGGCGTCAGTAGTGTAACGGATAGAGCACGCAGTCCCGGAAAGAGTAAGGTGCGGGTTCTAGTCCCGCCTGACGCGAAAGTTCTGCACATTGCTCTACATCAGTGGCTATATATATGAAACACTAAATTTATTAACCAGAAATAATTGAAATTTCATGATTTTGATGTCATTTAATTGCGCTTTTTCTTGTGAACATTTGGGTGTACAACCTGCGTATTGGGACTCATGCACGAATGGCGCATGGAGGAAATTGCTAATGAAGTGGCGCGTAAGATTAATAGAGCTCAGGGTGATGACAACGGTTCCACGAATAACGGCTAGGAAGTGGATGGCAAAGTTCAAAACTGGAGAGAACAGTCTGGAGGATCAGTTGCGCTCGAGCCGTTCGCAAGAAGCTCCTTAATCTTGCGCGCCGCTTCTCACGAGCTTCTTCCCCTACGCGTCTCCTTCGTGCATGATTAGCATGCCAATGTGTTCCCAAGACAGCTCCATCTTGAAGCAAGTATAGGCAATTCGTATGCTGAAATGTTTGTAAGGAAATGCGTAGTTTAACGATATCAATGTTGTGAAATTTCTATTACTTCTCGTTGATAAATTTGGTATTTATTGCTTCAGTGCCGAAACTTACGGAACGGCTTGATAGTTGCCGTATTGATGGTGACCTGTAATTGGTTCTATGGGACTGAATGGATTGAAGTAGATTGTACAGATCAAATTTACTTAAAGAACCACTTGTGAACAAATCAGTCCATTGAATGTCTGTCGTCGAAGTGAAGGGAAGCAGGAGGAGGAGGGGGAGGGGAGTGGAGGTACGGGCCGTTCGGTCGGTCGCATAGATTAGCCCTAGTATTTTCAGGTGCAAGCTTGGTCACTCTGTGATGGGATTCTGTGCGAACGACGTGACCCTTTGGCTTGTTGCTTTGCAGCTCAAACCCTACGCCAAAAGATCATGAAGTCGTTGAGTGAACTGCCCAGAGAGACCTATTACTCATTACGAGAGTCTTTGATATCGCACCTGAGGTCTGCTGTAGTTTTTTCGTCTTGTTTATAGCTATTTATGTTTGTTTACTAATCCGAATTTAGTTTCAGTCAGATAGATGTCTCTAGCCATGATCAGGTGGCCGATGCGACTGTAACACAGTTATGTCTTGCCGTAGCAGACTTGTATATTCAAGTTCCTGAATGGAATAATTGGGTTGCTGAGCTGCTCAATCGGTGGGTTCTCTCGTCCTATCTGTGAGCCTTTCAGCTGACTTAGTGGAATTTCTTATGGATAATATATAGTCTTTCCCAGTTCGTGGAGCTCTTCATGAGCGATTTGTCCGAGATTCCACTAGTTATCTCTTGAAGATCCGACGGCACGTTTCGTACCGTGCCGTGCGACGTTTAGCCTCACCCAGCTACTATAATGGCGGCGTTGTGTCTCGTGGGAAGGCAGGCACAGACAGCCAGACATGTATGCATAGATAATGGCGGTATTGCGTCTCGTGGGAAAGCGTCGGGGCGACTGCCATCAAGACTGGTCCTCTGAATATGAATAGGTAAACAGAAAGTCACAGGTAAATAGGTAAAGGGGCTGTGGGTCTACGGTCCCGAAACGGTTAATTCCAAATGGCAAAAGGTGTTCCAAATAGTAAGCCTTCTGCATTTTTAACTCCTAGTAGGCCATTGCTACACGCGGCAGCCTACCATTATTAGACGCAGCACGCTAGCGGTTAGAGATGGAGAAGTGGAGTAGACCGGCCAGTGTTGACAGTTAGAGGTACAGTGACCGTGAGCCCATGGTCCCGAAGGAGCTAAAAATGGTAAAGCTTTCGGCGTTGATCAGTCGATGAGGTAACGTCATTCATCCACGCCAATCGTAATATTAATTTTGACTCTATTCATATTTGGCCTTTCACAGTAACCCGAGGTAGACCTATCGATGTATTAAGTAGCGCTGCTCACCTCCTAGGCAAGTCTGGTATCAAACTTCCAAAAGGATGGGAGTCTGTGAGCTTTAAGCGCGGGATTGAACCATTGACTATTGACTGATCGATCATGTGTTCTGCAGAGCACCTCTCACCACTGCGCCATACGCGCTCTATTATTTTACGATTATACGTTTAAATAGGAATAGAATAATCTATTTCCCAACTGATTGCGGTATTAGCTTCTCTCACCTTGTACCACTGCATTCATTCACTCTTGTATCATTTGGATCGTTTAGTGATAACAGTCTCTATTTGACTGGAATATTTCGAATCACCAGCGCCAGGCACATGGGTCTTTTGTAGGTTCTCTGCATTGGAAGGGGATCGAACTCGCATGTTGCTGACGTTGCTCCGGGTGTTCCCAGAAGAGGTTCAGCTATCGAAAGTTGGAGAGAATCGTCGAAATGAGATTCGTAATGAGTTGGCCTGCAGTGGAACAAGTGTTACTAGCTATCTGGTGAGTTCTAGAGTAACGTTCAAATTACAGGGCAACTCTGATAGGACTTGTACTAGTACTACGTGTACCAGTCTTATTAGAAATGCCTTGTGAAAAAGTTCTTCTTTTATCCGGAATTTTATCTACTTTCTTTTATTCCTTTTATTATTCTTTTTATTTCTGTTTTATTTTATATAAAAATAAGTTTCACTCTTTCTGTTCTCGTACAAGACTAACGAATTTCCTTCCAGTTGATTGGATATCGAGTTTTTTGCATGCCTTGTTTCAGTCACAAGTATTGGAGTGTTACTCGAATGATCACGACATGATAAGGAAGGTGTTGCGATGTCTTTCGGCGTATCTACAGAATCCAGCCCTCTCAACCGATCATCTAGCCACCAGCCCTCTTCTCAACAATGTCTTTCAAATCCTCGTAAGTTTTTGAAATAGGTAGCTTTAACTTATAAGGATTATATTTGCTTTGAAGGCTGCCCCCAATGCTCCAAATTCTCTTCATGATGCGGCCACTGAATGCATTGTCTCTGCACTCTTACGAGCCGAAGATCATGGAGCCCACCAAGCACTCGCCAAATGTCTTCAGGCCTCTATCTATCAACTTCATGCAGCATTCAACAATGCAGTTGCCCTTGAAGATATGGACAAGCAAGTTGCCTTTTATATCAAGGAAATCCTCCTTTCTTCAAACTTCGCCAAGTGAAGAAAACTCGAAAGAAACTCTCATGAACTGTCCTTTTTATTGTTTTAGGAAGGAAGTTTCCGGACTTTTTCGTTTCTGTGTACCTGTTCATTATAAGACGACAATTGCAAAACCGATCTTAGGAGTGCTAGTAATCATTCGAATGTTTAGATCTTCGGCCAGCCCCACGTAGCCGGTTTTCGAATAAACCTATCTTTGACTTTGGTACGTAAGGAAAAATCCATGTGTTTCACCCACGCCTTTTCCTCGGAAGACAAGGCTCTTTCTCTAGACAATTGGTAATGATTCGATAGCGTAGGGCTCAAGAATTCCAACGCTGTGCTTTTATTTCGGAAAGGAGCGCTTCTGTGCAGTGTATCAAGGAAAATAAGATCGAGTTTCACACATTCGGCTTGCTTGTTTACGGGCTAATTCACGGCCGGGTGGTCTGGTGGCCGCAGATTTGATGCGGTGGCCAGCCACGGTCGATCGACTGGCACTTTGGAGGAATGCGATTTTTGTCCGCTTAGGAATTTTTTCTCCGCTTTGGAAGGAACTCAAGATCAAACATGTGACTCTGATACTAAAAGACCTTGTTTATAAATGCATGTGCTTTACGTACCTCCTGCGAAGTAATAGTTGAATTTCACTGCCGATGCGAAACATAATTTTATTTTGAATTTTACAGCGTTATAAAAGGCTCTTTTGAAAAAGCCAACCACGCAACGCGCTAGCCAGAGATTTAAGCTTTTGAATGATTACAAACACTCCTATTAAAAGTCCCTATCCAACAAATGAGATCAGTTATTCACCTGTCGCCTTGTAGTGGACAAGAACCCCTATTTGTTAACTATTTTTTATGCATTTAAATTTTTTTTTACCGTCGTTTAGAGCAGCTTCTTGCGGTTATTATGATATTTGGCACTTATGCATTTCTTCTAAGATGAGATTGTCCCAAGAGCGAAACCGATTGTTGATCCTACACGGTATCATCGCGTGCGAAAGCAGTATTCGGACCTAAACGATTTTCGTGTAGCATCAACATTCGTTGCTCTTGGGATAACTTCATCTTGAAATATATGTATAAGTGTAATATAATGTAAACGATAGTAAAAACGGAGACTAAAATGCGTGAAATTTAGTGAACAAAAGCGAAAAGTCTTGGAAATTTCTTACCAACTCAATATATATAGCTTGCTCGAGGTTGATATACCTATTTCAAATTCGTTGGCTGACGTATCACCGACTTCGCTTTTCTCAGTGCTTTCATATACTCTATGTAACGTTAGACGCCTAGCTTTGTAGATATTAAAAATGGAAGACAAAGCTCTCGACGCTGATAAATAATCCCCGAAGGATGCGCCATGCATTCGACTTCACTCGTAGTATCGTAGAGGTGACTTAAGGCCCGTTACAAAGGCTTGCAGTGGCCTGCCGATCTATCAAGTCGGTGTCGCTATCCTCCCACACAAGCCACTAGTTCGTTTTTTAGAAATGGTAAATCAAGATAAGAGATAAGTAGTCTGCTGATTTATGCTAAAAATGTTACTTAGAATACGTTCAGGCACTGAGAAAGGCCAGGTCGCCGAAAAATTAGACATGCCCTTTTGGGACCATGGACCCACGGCCTCTGCATCTCTGACTCGCAACGCTGGACAATCTGCTCCACCTTCTCTGCATCTCTAATGCTTAACGTGGGAATCACTGTTTGTCTCACTCCTGTCTGCCACTCGGCACCCCGTCCATCAGGAGGCAGGTTGCTGTTTTGTTCCTCTACCACGACGCGTCAGTGTAGTTTTTTCTATGGTGTCATCTTTTTGCTATCACTACAATGTGCTCGAATCACTAACACACATATCGCACCATTTGAGAACAATTAAGTAGATCAGCATGATATTAGATTCTATTTCAAACTAATTATATTGGAAACTGTCACGTTCATCCAACGCGAAAAAAGGTTTGATATGTCTTGTTATCCCGTGGATTTACCCATATCAAAAACTGCTGAAATGTTAGACAAGTGAGCGTTTCTTGCCTTTAATAGTTGCGTTATAGAAGAACATTCGATGCTAACTGGCATCAAAAGGATAACAACAAAAAAAAAACCACACTGAAGCGTCGTGGTAGGGTATCGAACCATCAACCTTATTCAAGATAGACGAGGTTCCGAGCGCGTAGGGAAGAATGAGACAGACAGTGATTTCCACGACAAGAATTAGAGGTGCAGTGAAGTGGAAGCAGACCGTCCACCGTTGTCAGTCAGAGATGCTGAGAGCGTGGGTCCATGCTCTTGAAAGAATTAGTCGTTTGTATATACGAACTGCCCTTCTATATAAAACTTGCACGAGGTTAGTATTTGTTCTTTCGACCGTCAAATACCAATCTTGCGCAAGTTCTATTCAGAAAAAAGATTGTTAGCAAGATGTTTTGATTATGGTGAGGTTCAGTGAGGATGGAATTTTAGAGGCTTCATTACCCAGTTAGCGGGTGGATGTAATCAAACAATGGTCATGTTGTCGAAAATGTGTTACATTTTCAGGCTACAGAATTTCGCTCGTATCTTTGTTGAACTTGCTGAGTCGTTGCTAGAGAAAATCGTCAACGAGGGAGTACAGATCCGAACAGTATGGGTAGTATGTATACGCTTGAGCTTCTCCTATTGCTGGCAGGACATCACGATTACTCGGTAATACCAAAACTCAGCAATCATATTAGTCGTTTTAGATTTCCACCTAAACTCATCAAGTTGTTTGTTAATCTATCCCTTTGGGGACTTCAGGTGATCTCTGCGCTCGATTTTCATCATTGAAGTAGGAAATTTTTTCTCCGTTTTGAGGAACTTTTGGTACTTTATGGTTAACAGATGGGCAAATGAGTAAAACCGACCTCACTCGCTGGACAGGATTTTTTCACAGGACTGGTAGTAAACTCGAAAGCTAAGATTTCGGGTACAGCTCCACGTCGTCGGTTTCCAAAAACACTTTTATAACGCTGTAAAATCCAAAATAAAACTATCCCAGACGCGCATATTTTTCGCCGTACGGAGCTCCTCTAGACTATCAGTAATCATTCGGCAGCGTAATCTTTACTGATTTTAACGCTAAGTTTATATCTTGAAAAGACCGTTTCTCTGCGACGAAGGGGATCTTTGGCAAATTCACATGCCGCTAGGTAAGGCGGGCACGTGTGTTGACGCGATGTCGTAAGGCCGGTCCAAGATCGATCGGTGGCTGAGCGTAAGCACGCGGGAGAGTGAATTCAGTTGAGCTTTCGGTTGATTTTGGTTCAAAATTTCTCTTATATCTCACAGGCTGTGCACTTCATAGGAGACACACTAGATGCTAAAGAAAATCTGGAAAACCTGAGTACTTTATTTCTACTACTTTCAGAAACAATGTTGTAATGTTGTAATCAAAATCATAAGAGTAGTGGGTGATAGGTGAAACATTAGAACTTAGGCGGGAATTGAACCCCGTGTACCACCAATATCGGCCCGCATCCTACCATTACGCCGACATTTCCACCGCTTTGCTATTATTACTTCTCTGATATGAACTATCGTAATTGGCGGCAGCTAACCTTTACCTGGTTTAATTTTTTAGTTTTGGTATCAGACTCGGGGGGTTTACGCGTAGAGCCAGCTGTATGCCTTTTTTTATAAGGACTCTCTAGCGTGCCCATGGTAGGAGCAACGAGGGTTTGACTCGCGCCTAGGTCGAAAGTTTTGATCATCACTCAACATCTTTGGGTTATAATTACGGCTTCATAAGACTACTAAAAGCAGTAAATGAAGAATTCCTATAAATTATATGAATACTGATCGGATGACTTCAGTTGGTCGAGATGACTTTCAACATTTGGTATCGGATCTCGGAAGGCTTGTTCAGTTTTGAAGACGATCAGCACATAGAGAAGTTTAAGCCCTATGTAATAAGGTGGAGCTTTCTCTTTGTTATGGTATCAGCACTTTCGGGACTGTGGACCCAATCCTGTGGCGTCTAACCCGGAGCGTGCCATCGTTAGACGCATCGCGCTGGGGTTTTGGACGCAACGGCTTAGGTCCATGGTCTCAAAGGGTTAAATGTGACTATTCTAGTTTGAACGTCGTGTTTTTGTTTTCAAGGTATCTAGACGCTCTATATCGTCATTGCCGTTATGACACTGAGGAAGAAGGAATCCAGACCGTGATGGTGACTTCGCTGACTTCCGTCTTAAGGTCCATTTGCTCTCGCATACCCCTTTTTTGCCCTTCGAAATGGGTTTAGTGATGTAGAATGATTCATGTAGAGTCGAGCTGTTGTTTATGAAATCTGTTGTAAATGTATCTCTTTTTCAGGTTATCGAAACTGTACGTGATGTCGTCTTCGTCGTTGGGACCGAAACATGCGTCAAGAACGTTAGTTTATTGGTCATAGCTCTATCTTTTCGGCAAATTTCCAGGTTCTTCTCAATTTTTTGTGATTAAAGATGCACGCGATGTTAGTGGCGTGTAGTCAAAACGGCACATGGGACGAGACAGAAGCAGCTCTCTTCATCATATCAACAGTTATTGGCAACATCTTACCGTAAGTTCTAATAGTCGGTGCTTTCTGTGTGCAACTATTTTTTCTTCTTTACAGAACTTTCGATCTCGAGCGCGGGTTAAACGCGCGTATCAACTATGACGAGGATGTGAGCTACCCTACACCACCGCGGCTATGGCTGCGCTATCGCTCCTAAAAAATCCAAAGGCTAAATGTCTTTGGAGTCGCAGAAAGGTATCGGAGCGGTGAGCCTGGTGATGTAGTGGTAAGAACGCACCTCCGGTACGGGTAGGAAGTTGGTGCAACTCCCACCATGTGTCGATAATCAGAGCTTTTGCATCCACAACTACATCCTGCGTTAAAGTGATTCAAGCGAGCTTCAAACAAGTTTATATTTCAACCCTCTTTGTGCCAACTTTGTCCGCTAGATAATTTATTTCATCGCGATCCACGAGCAGCTTTCTACTCTCCATTAACCCTTGACGGCCACCGTTGATAGGCAGCGACGACGCGCCGCCGCTTACGCGGCAGTCACAGGGTCGCAGGCAGGAATTTGCGTGTCTGTGCATTCGTGTTCGCCTGTGTGCCTACCTTCCCGCGAGATGCTTCGCAGCCTTTACAGCAGCTGAAAGGGAGTTGACGTCCTGCAGCTCAGTACGAAACTTACCGTGTAGTCCTTGAATGGTAACGGGTCTCATGATAAAGTGTGGTTAACGAATCTCTCTCATCACCTTATTGTGCCCTTGGTGTCTAATGGAACTCAGCTTCGCTTGTTAATACACTATTATTGCCTAACAGTTGTCCTTTACGTTGTATACATCTTCTCGACAGGGACTTTGCTGAGTGGTAAATGATGCTCTGCTCAACTTGACACGGGGTTAATCATCCACCTTCCCCCAAACTCTCTGGCAATTAACAATGAAAGTTCTACTCAACGCACTAACATTCATTTTGCCACCACTCTTTTTTTTCGATACGGCGTATTCTATCTGTCAGCAACCAACCGAAAGGGTCGGTGACAAACCAGGCGTCGGCACTGTAGCGGGTCAGAGCAAGCGCCTCGAATGAGCGTGAAGGCGGGTTCGAGTCCCACCTGACTCCAAAAGTTTTGCACATTGCCCTATATTTGGGTATATTTCTCACAGAGTTTTCCTCTCGTTTATTTGACTGAGGGGCATTCTTGTTTAGAGAGGAGACGTAGTTTGTACCAGAATTGGTCAATGGCCATTGTTGGTCTTCCTTCGACCTCGCATCCAGCTTTGCTTCTTCATCGGTGGATTTACTTGGCAATGCCAGTGAGTGGCTCAGTAAGAATCCGTCATATCTGGGTTCGTTGATCCACTATTTTTAGATTGGGTGATGTTTTGACCATGTTTGAATTATGTGGTTTTTTAGGGAAAGTAGTAGAATGGATTCTTCACTTAGCTGTCACGCCATCATTCGCAGCCCAAGCGACCGAAGCAATAGACAAGGCAAGAAACAGAAAGATAATAGGCTTCATTTGGGAAAATGTCTTCTTTACAGATCGTAGTAAGGTCATCATCAGAATTGCTGCATCTAGTTCCTTTACTGCTACAACTCATTCCACACCTTGAATCATCTCTCAATCATGGAAAGAAAATGGAAGTGGCGATTTCAAGTTGTCTTAAAGGTTCCATTCAAACAGATTTCATCGATTTCTCTTTGTCAATTTATCGAAAGAGAGTTTTTTTTTCAGCATGTACTATATTAGTGATGAATCTTCCTGAAGCAGGGATTCGCCAACGTCTAAGTGAGCTATGTCAGCCGATAATCGAGCGACTACAAATGGTCTTTTTCTTGTAATTCGAATGCTTCTCCTCAAACGAGTTGACTGCTCAAGACTTCGATTTAGGTCATATCTGCAACACCGGTGATCGTCACAAACAATGAAAATGAGAAAGCTGCCGATTCGTGGGCAAGATTTGCCGGTGAGCCAGTGCTGTGGATCGATCGTATCGCTACCATATTTCGTGAAGTTCGGCCATGGAATGGCGGAAATCTGGTGGGTGTTGTTTTCAATTGTCCTCCTTGACAAGTTCCATTGTTGTAATGATCGGGTGTCGAGTCATATTGTATTCAAGTACAATGTGGTGCAATTTCTTCATCTCAATTCGTCTTCTGAACCCCTTTGGTATAACGCTTTCTCCGCTTTTTGTGAGATTACGGGCAGTCATGCGATGGCTTAAGCCTTGGCGATTTCATTATTCTGGACCTTTTTTCTCTGCAAAAAAGGCTTCGTAGAGCGCTATAAGCGGCAAATAATAAGGTTACGTTTCATACTCAACGCGCATTTTCTCCTCGGCTAACGTTTTGGATAGTTTTTATGGGACGAAATTTCAGTAAACTATTTGGTGGCACAAATGTTGGTGATCTGAACCCGAGTTTGGTTTTTGGAAACGTCTTCGTAGAGCGCTGGTAAAGCGAAGAGAAGATCATGTTTTACAGGTCTAGGTTAACTGCTTAGGCTTACTAACGGGTTTAATCAGCAATATGACATGCGAATAAAAGCCTAGGCCTACAGAATGATAGAACAATGCTTATTCTACAGTTCTGTTACGTAAAACTCAAAATTTTTTTTATACGGAAAAAAATTATGGAATAAATAACGGAAATTCGCACCCTTTTGAAGCAGCTTTGAGATCGTAGCGCGCGTCGCGACTCGAGAGACGCGCAATCTTGCATGCCGAAGGTGAAACTCAGTTTTCTTTTCGCTGCTGCAGCGCACTAAGGAAGGGCTCTCCAGAACCAAGTACAGTATCGTAATAGCCAAGACTTGAGCTATCGATTGACTACTGAAAGTCTAAATAAGAGGAGAGAGTTTTGTCTTTGAAGGCTAAAAAATAGTTCAGGATAGAGGAATCTTACGCATAACACTATATTCCAGAAAAACTGCGAATAGCGTTGCTTCTGATACGGCTCCGTGGTTGGATATCGCGACGAAGTTGTATGAAGTTCTCTCAGAGGCACTTAAACGTTACGAGAGCACATCTCGAGTTGTGGAGCACTGTTGTCGATCTATCAGGTGCCTAAAAAATGCTCGTAAAATCGTAAATACTCAGACGTAAGAGATCTAGGTTTATTGTTCGATCACTCGGTTTGCAGTCGATTGGGTTTGTCGAACCGTTGATCACACAGGTAGCTGCACATTTGACTTTTGTGATATGATCAGATATCTTTTTGTATAAAATGATTGATACTAATCATTTTCAGATGATGGATATTTTCTCTCGACATCAGCATTCTTGCTTTCTTTACTTATCGTCCATACTAGTAGATGAGTATGGTGGTATGGAGTCATTACAACCTGGACTCATGATAATGCTTGAGGTACGTTAGCTCTAAGAGTTGAAAGGTTCAAGCCTTTCGTTGCTATGAATCCACCTACTCCAATCCACACCTTGGCAACGCTGGACGGTCTGCTCCACCTACTCAGCGTCTCTAACCCCCAACGTGGGGACGCAATGAGTGTAATATTGTATCATTTCAACTGCATTATTGTTACTACTTTCCTACTTATAACAACATAGTATATATACATGAAATATAATGTATGAAAATAACAACATTAATACAATTGTAATAATGTAGTAATACATTTAATGCGTTCCTACTCTGGAGTTGAGGACGCAGAGTGGGTGAAGCAGACCGTCCAGCGTTGCCACGCTGGGGATTAGAGACACAGAGGAAGTGAGTCCACGGTCCCGAAGGGGTTGGAATTTTGCAACTTTCTAGTGATCAGTTAATGATTCTGTTTCGTTCTATCACTTAGTTTTCGACGCTACACCATGTCATGAGCTTTTTTTTTACCTTGTCTTATGTGTTACAGTCTCTCGCTCATGGGACTTTCACAGTGCTAACACTGGAAAATGGGCCACGGGACCATCCAGATACTGTGGATGATTTGTTTCGACTTGCAATGAGGTATAATCTTGAAATGAATAAGTGGTTAAAACACTTTACTTCGATAAGTTCCTGATGGATTCCTCGTGCATTCATCTTCATCTAACATCGTTTGAGGTGATTGAATGTAATCTGGCCTTTACAATACCTCATTGTGGTCTTCCGACGTCTCAAGTCATTGCTGCTATCCTCCTATTCAAGCCTGATACCAATTCGTCTACCTCGGGTGATGGAAGGCTTGGCCACCTTTCAGCGCTAGTCGAGCCATTGATTGATTGGTTATGTGTGTCGCAAAAAACTTTAGCCATTGCGCCACATGCGATCTCTTGAAATGAATATTATTCATAATGTGTAGCTTTCAAAACACTGATCACTACCGCGAGGTAGGCATTCTATGCATAGCTCAGCGTGATACTTTTTTCGACATTACGAACTCAGGGCGAAGGTGGTGCAGTGATTAGAGGTGCTCTGTGGCATACACTTGGTCGATGGCTCGATCTCTGATCCAAGGCCCACCAAGATAGCCATTTATCCTGAGTGAGAATCGGTACTAGATTTGTCCGGGAACATGGCAGCACTGGCTTCATGATTCGGTAGGCTATCGCGAGTCGTTTTGAAAGTTGGCTTTTACGCATATACACCTTTCAAGCGATCTTTGATAAAGTCTCATGCATGATGCGTCCCTCAGGGACTAATCAACGCTGAGAGCTTCACTTTTTTTCTATCCTTTTCATCTTAAGTATGGCTTTACTCGCTGATCACCGACATTATCAACACAAGTTTCTTTGGTGCCGTTCAAAAACGCCATTAGGTATGCAGTCATGCCTGAAGTCGTTTGTCATCCATCGCTCGATCCGCTCATCAGACGTAGATATAGCACAACTAAATCATATCTCTCACAAAAGTTTGAGAAGGCTTATGTACGACTGACTGGAGTTTTGATGTAATAAAAGATAGAATTCAAATTTCTCTAACCGTTTGAAAAAAATGGGCTTTTTTGTTATCTGACAAGAGGGAGAAAAACGATCCCTTTTACTAGACAAAGTCTTTCCATCGCGCTCTTGGTAATCATTCGAAAGCTTGACTATCTGCGCTCCGTTAATGGCTGTTCTCGAAAAAGTTTTTTTGTAACATTGTAGCAAAAAGAAAACGACTATGTTTCACACACACACACACATATATTTCTTGCGGTACAGAGCTCTTTCCTCTACTTATAAGTAACCACTTGATAGCGCAAGTTTCGATAATTCCAGCGCTTTGCTTATTTTCTCGAAATGCCGTTTCAATGCAGTGTAGCAGGTAAAATGAGATTGAGTTTCACATACGCGGGCGTTGCTTCTCTAAAACGGTGTTGGGCGCGGGGGGAGGGGAGGGGATGGGAAATGTTGGCCGCTCTATCTATACAGCGATTGATAAATTTTTGTAATTTAAAATGAGATTTTCCTCCCCTCTTTGAGAAAAGTTCAGACGAAACGTACATCTCTGATACTACAAGATTTCCTCTACACGTCCATACGCTTTTCGTGCTTTCAGCAAAGTAATAGTAAAATAACGCGGTCAATGTAGATAATTTTAATGCTTCAGTGTTATAAAAGGGTTCTTTCAAAAAAGGATCTTTCAAAAAAGGATACATAGCGCAACAACCACAGATTTGAGCTTTCGAATGATCGCTAACACTTTTATGAAAACTTCTTGTTCAGCGAAAGAGATCGTTTCTTCATCTATTACCTGATAACAGAAAAAGCCAAAAATGTAGAATATGAGCCATAACAAGTAATCAGACTGGACCATATTCTTCAGGAACTTTTCTCTGTAAATATTTTATTTTGCTTCAAACCTGTTTTTAGCGACTTATCCCTCGCAAACGCAGCAATTTGAGTCTAGATTTGTCGTTCGTGCTCCATCGGCTTTCTTTGTACATCCGGTCGCAACAGCTTTATTCGAATGTGCAATGGTGTGCCTGTCGTTGGATCATCAGGAAGCAAACCGATCCGTTACGCGATTCTTCATTTGCATCATTGAACAACTCCTATCTGCTAGGAAGGTGTTTAGACCTTGGTGTATTCCTGTACCATTCTTTTGGGCGTATTTTCATTGAGAATTTCTATAGGCTGGTTTTCGGGATGCTGGAGTGATAGCTGCAGAAGATCTCGTCATTGTTCACGGTGCAAAACTCATTGAGCTGTGTTTGCAAGCCGCCATCTTCAAGGCCAGTGAGAGTTTTCTGTTAACCCTTTGAGGAGCAGCGTTGGATAGGCAGATGGCGTCGCGCCGTCGCTTCCCGCGAGGCGCAACGCGGCCATCATCTGTGCATGCATGTCTAGCTGTCTGCGCCTGCTTTCCCACAGACACGGCGCCACCACTACAGTAGCTGAGTGGGATCCGACGTCGCGTGGTACGGAAAGAAACGTACCGTTTGGTCCTCAAAGGGTTAACGTTGTGAGGATTCCAGGTAGAATCGGTATCTATTTTTCTAAGATCACAAGATCTCGTACTATATTGAACCTTATCTAATGGAGGTATACATCTATTGTACAGGTTTCTGGCACATTACGACGGGATCAGGCTGAAATCGTATATATGTTGAGCAAGATAGATCGTGGTGTGAGTAGCGCATTTGTTCAACGTCTTTCTATTCTTTCTTCTTACTGTACTAATGCATATTGGGAATATACACGTTAAGAGACACAAAGAGTGGCTAATAACCGCGACGTCTCAGTTACCACGTGGACCTTTGGCGGCGACCGATGAACAGCTTGAGCAGTTTGTCGCCAACATCACAGCGGAGTAAGTGAACATTTGCAAGCTTTCTTCTCACTTTTTCCGTTGAGTCAAACTGAGAGGGCATGTGGTGCAGTGGTTAGAAATGCCCTGCGGTGCACATTTGCTTAATTGTTCAATTCCGCTCTACTGGCTCACCAAGCCTCCCGTCCCTGTGGGGTTGGCGACTCGGTACCAGACTTGTCTGGGAGATGATAGCAGTGATATGCGTTAAATCCCTCAAACGATCCTTGACGGAGTCGAATGCATGACGCATCCCACAGGGACTGACACGCCGGGACCTTCATCCTCTGCTCTTTTTCTGGACTCATACTGATCAATACATGAATCTGAGACACTAACAATATATGGAATCCAGTGCTTGTGTGTCATGGAGTCGAACCGTCACCACGCAGTTCAGTGGTAAGAAAGCTCCGAAAAGCCATAGCGACAACTCTGTCCGATACACAAAGGCACTATGTTCCATGTGTTTCTTATCTCAGCATTCTTGTGGTTAGACTTGACGAGGTACCTTGTCTCTAGAAATAAAATTGAGGCTCAATACTATGTTGGAAAGAAAAATCTGGGGCACTTTGATAAGCATGAGATAACTCACATGCATGTAATGGGAATATTGCACTTCTTTATGTGGAATTTCTCCCCTGGAGGTCTAGATATTACTCATTTTAATTTCCACCTTGTTACACATTTCCACCATATCCAACGATACAGTCGAAGTTTTTATTCCGTCATGTTTGGAAAAAGCGAGCTGCAGTCGATGAAATCAGCGAAGTTGAAGGGAAAGGCATAACGAGCAAATCTAGTGCTGGACGCCGATTTCAACGCTTCTCAATGCCGAAGATCTTGACTTCGGAGACAAGACTCGTTCAAGACGTACAACAGACGAAGATCAATTGATTGCTTATTTGGAAAAAAATTGTCAAGTGCTCCCGAATTGGTAGCCAAACGTGTTGTTTCTCATACAACTGTGCTAACTCATCTCCACCAGCTTAACTTTGTCCACAAGAAGCCGCGATAAGATGTGTTTGGGATTCATGCGTAAATCTCCATTTTTATATAAGTGCACCAAAACTTTCTTTCCAACCTGTCAAGAAGGCCAAGATTGCGATTTTGAGCTAATTGGTTTGCTTTCGGTAAGGAAAGGTTCAAGATAAGTTTAATGTTTTTAGTCCCCAACGAGTATCGATGAGCGAAGTATACGCGCAAATTCGTGATTTAATAAGACTCTATGAGTAGTAATAATGACTTAATAGTGTTTTTTGGCCCATGATTTGTTTGGCGTTTTTATGCTTTCCCTATGTGTTCTTATATTATTCACATTTGCATAATAGGTCACTAGTGGGAATGCAAATCCATAATAGTACGGGAAACTGTAAATACATTTAGGATTAAAGTCACGCAATAGCTGTTTTTTTTTCTTTCATTTGTTCATATTATTGTTTTACGGGCACATTGTTGACACGGAGACTATTAATTGTTTTTCGTCTTGTTCTTTCATATCAAATTTCGTCATATTAATTTGGTCAGTTCAGTCTTCTTAGCATTCAGTCGCGTCAGCCTCTGAATTCATTTTTATAGAATTACCAATATTTGTATTGTTTAATGTTTGTTATTCTTGATACGCTGGTTCTTGAAGGACGTCAAAGCGCCTTGTTTGAACTTCCTTAGTATCATTCTTTTTCGTGTTCTTCAAACTGATTTATTTGATTTTCTTTTCTCGATAACTTCGTGAATACTTCGACTACTATCTTGCTCTAGTGATGATACTATACAAGGTTCATAAATATTTATCACGCTTTTTCGGATTTTTGCATCGTCTTCGAGCCATTGGTCAATTGCTTACAGTATGCTCTGCCGTCGCAGAAATTACTGTCGTTCTGGGAGATCCAAGTTTCAATGCAGCTAATTCTGCTTCAATCCAGAAAGGACAGGAACTAGCTTTGCTGAAGGTCTGAGTGGGCCATAGGCGGATCCTCTCTCTCCAGTTTTTCAAAGGAAACCACGAAGCGTGATGATAAGTGAGCATAAAAATCACGTGTTTTCACCCATCACTACGTAGAAAATCGGATATATACGCGCATGATGATTGCCGGACAACGAAATGAATGGGTGAAGTGCTGGAATTCGAATGACATCTGAAAGTGCCATTTGAGTGTGTTAGTAACATTTCAGCGATGTCTTTTTTCTAAAGTTGCAGTAGTTCCGGTGGAGTGTTCACAGGAAATATATTCAGGAATAACTATAAAGGGACATAAATTCAAATAGGGTGGAACATCGACGGTTCACGACAGTTAAATTGCGTTCAGTCCCATTTCTCAGAATTTCGTGCGGTCTGCACAACCTTGGTCTTTTTCTTTGATTAAAACTCTCACGAAGATGGTATGTCTGCTCTCTCAAAATTTGATGACTAACCTTTCGACGACCCAGCTTTCGTCAGAGCCTAGACATACTATGTCATACCATATCTGAGTATTCGGTTAATATCTCTTATGACTCAGGAATCCACTACGAAACGACTCAATAGTCTGGTCATTTTGAAATACCCGCCTTCCTAATACCTATATGGAAGAGGTCACCGCTCTATGTGATATACTGTGAAAAGTGAACCATACTCGAATTAGAAGATGAATCTGAGATAAGGTGCTATATCACTTGCTAAGTTCAAGCACTCTCCTCTTTCATGCATTTTTGGACTTTTGCGATTTATCCAGGAAGCCTCGAGGGTTTTTCCCGCTGATGTTTTTGATTCTTGCCACAGGGTTTTTACGGTCACATCGTCATTCACATCGTTGTGTTTTTCTATCCTGTGCGTATCTAAAGGTTTATTTATTTGTTGGCTTTCTCTCCTTTATGTGTTCTTTGATGCAGATACCGCAAAAATCAAAAAATGAATAGAAGAGGAGAGTGCCTGGGCGTAACAAGTGATATGGCACCTTTTCTCAGATTCATTTTTTGGTCCGAGTATGGTTTATTTTCCTCAGTGTAAAACCGGTGACCTCTCTTATAAGAATGAAGAAGGTGGGGTTTTTTAAAACAATCAGACTGTTGAATTGCTCCGTATTGGATTCCTGATGCATAGAAATATTAACCGAGTAATTAGATATGGTGTGATGTATTACTTCTACGCTCTGGCAAAGGCAGGGTCGCCGAAACGTTAACCATTAAATTTTGAGGAAAGAGACGTACAACCTCGTGCAAGCTAAGAGAAGGACAGTTTGTGAGAAATTTTGCATTTTTTCACTTGGGCCGAAGTTTAGAAAAAGTCGCTTTCTTGACTTACTACGTTGAGTCAGGATAGAAAGTTTACGATAGTCTGCGTAATCAAGCCCCATCTTGCGTGGCTGAGGTTGAGAGCATTACTTTCACACAGACTGAAAGGAATCGCAAATAAGGTCGTATGTCAGCGATCGAAGATCACAGACAGTGTACAAGGATTTTAAGAATCAGGTAATCCGAACTCTTTATGAAAGTCAAATTTGAAATGAGGACAAGAGCGATCGTTATCATTACAGGTTTGAGAGACGGCGATGAACTGGCGAACAGGTGATGTCAGAAATTGGGCTTTTTTCGAGAACGGGCGTTTCTTGGTAAAGTACCTGTAACGCGGCAATAGAGATAGCACGATTCGTGCAAAGTCCTGGATATAATCGACCGTGGCTAAGGACACGTTTTTTCCTTATGGCGTAGTGAATTTGGTAATTGTGTATTTGTGTGCACTGGTGTGTGTTGCACACCATCTATTTAATACAAGACGCGAACTGTTGCATCTAGTCTTTCACGCGTCTCACAACTTATCAGATGTGCAAGACATATCCTATTCTGACAACGGCTCGCTGATCACGTATAGATACTGAACTTGTGGTGCTATATAACATTTATGTTACAGTACCGAACCATTTAGGATAACAAGCCTCATGGGGAGCCAGACAGTGCCGATGATGTGTGTACGCAGGCTGCTCTATCTAGGGAGGGTCAACGCGGCTAACAATAAGTGTGAATATATGGATGAGAATGTGACTCAATTTCATAGTACATGCTATTTGAGCTGATAGTCTAGATGATACAACGTCGCCTCTTTCGTATCTCTCTAATTTGGGACTCTCGTGCACGTCAGGGTGTTTGTATTGGCCATACATAGTGTGCTCGGTGTGATATACAATTATGGAAAAATCACCTGAGTCGTGTTGGTAGTATAATGATATTTCGTTCTAGAGTTACAGAGTCTCATCAATGACATATGGGGTTATACAGTGTGTAAAAAGAATCATGTTATGTATGTACATATGTGTACACAAATGTCAGATGATGGACATGGACTATAGAATGATTGTGTACAGGGTCACACACATATGTAGACGGGTAGCGATGGTAAAGGCTCGCTCTGTTGTGAAGTCCCGTAGGGTGCGGTAAACTGAGGTAGCTTTATAAAGCTGGATAGCTCATAGCATCTGTGCTACGAGACAATAGGAGAATATGAGACAATACGAGATCTTATGTAGTGAGAGTGAGATCTAGGGAAGGGAAAGAGAGGTGGTATCGGTGGATGAGACAGTGTACTTGATACTCGCTAATTCATTTATGTGAAATGTCAGGACGATCTCAGTTCTGACTCTGTGTGGTGAAGTGGGGTATTGTCATGAAAAAAGTGAGAAAAATGATGAGATATAGATAACGATGGTACGTAAATGCATGGACAGTATTCTGGATCTGATGGGGCAAGGTGCAGGTGTATCAAGTGGATTACTAGTAGAGATAGGATGGATAAGAATAGTATGTCGATGTGGTGACAAAGCGCGGGACGAATAGACAAGTGACAATATGACGTGTAGTCGAGTTCTTCACACTGACTGTGAAAGGGATAGATATACACATGTATATCATTATAGTGATTTAAGAAAATAGAGGGAAGAACTGGGGAGGTGGGAGGAATGTGTGGCTGCTGGAAGCAGTGGTGGCAAATTGTAGGCGAAGACCGACGGGATATAAATGACCCTACTGGTGTCTACCACGTCACAAACACTGTAAATATTACAAAGTGGGTGTGTCCTTCTAGTGTGCTGATAGCATTATAGCTCATTATATATTGAACTATATTCCTCTGGAAGCATGAGATCTATGAACTTGTAGAGGATATCAAGAAGCATATACAATCAAATAGAGGTACATATCTGGATAATACGTAGGGTGTGGGATATTTGGTGGGTGTGTTGGTATAGTGGATGGTGCTGTGAAAATAGTCCTAGTGTCGCTTGTGATTTAGAGAAGATATAGCTCTATATAACAGCTATGCAGGACACACACAAGAGGAGTACACAGGTGGATGGAAATAAGCAGCAGCACAGGTAGGTCATTGATGTTGTGGGGGGATGTGTGTGGATATAATCAGTGGGAGATAGCAGATATATGTACATTGTGGAGTATTATACATAGAAAAGCTAGAAATACTCGAGCAAGTCATGATACACTCAAAGTTGTGCAGTCGAAAGGGTCGAATAGTCTGTGGGTTCGTGCGGCATAGTGAAAGCTAACAGTGTGAATAGTGAGAGGAATCAACTCACATATGAGTAGCGCTAGTGACATTAGGGGGAAACTATACGGGGTCGAAGAAGAGTGGATGATCGTGTCGGAAAGTAATCACATTGTTGTAACACGCAAACTTGTAGTGCAGTATGCATTGATTTTTACGGATGATATTTAGTGGTTACAGTGTGTGTCATGTTGTGTACTGGGTGGGAATAAACGGGTGAAGAGCCAACTGGTTTTTGCTCACCGTACTGAAACACTTATGACACAAGCAACGCATTGATCTTGGCAACGGTGTGCCGATGTTAGCGCAAGTGGAGCGCCAAAAGTCAGCGACTAGGCATGGATCTCTGTTAGAGATAGATCGAGAAAATTGCCAGATTTGTGGTGACTATAGTGCGATGAGAGGACCCACACACCACCTGACTCGTGTCACTATGCTGACACGTAGCTGTTAGTAGGAACGGTGATTTTTTTCCAGGGCCGAGCATTCATCACTAAGCGAGTACGGCGCGATGTGGGAATCTAATATGGGTTACAAATGGTAAACTGCCCTAATTGTGATTTACCAGAAGAGTGCCTCACATCGAAGCACTTCTCTCTCGTTACTGTCCTACGAACCAAATTGGAGAGAGAGTGGTAATGGAGGTAAAAGGTCCCAAATTCTCTAAAAAGCCTAGTTCATAGGGCGTAAAAACGAAAGATGATGTACGGGAGAGAGATAGATATTTATGCAAGACTGCTGACGAAGTTTATAGATCCCTCTGTATGACATTCCGTCAACTATGCGAAACTCTGGCCTTCCTCTGCTGTTCGCTTACCTATTGAAACTGCAGTGTGGATGATCAAAACGAGACCCAGAGGGGGGGAGGGAATCGAGAAGGCGTGAAGGGGGGGTAGAAGAAGAAGGAAGCGAAGGAACGAAGCGAGAGGAGTGGCGAGTGGCAGCAGTAAGAGATAGGTGAGGTCGAAGCGAACGTTACGAGGCGTGAATGGAGAGGAAGCGGAGGGAAGGCGAGAAGATAAAGGAGAGATACGAGAGAAGAAGAGAAGAGAGGGTGTGAGTAGGGCGGGGCGGAGCGGAGAGTGAGGGAAGGGCAGAGAAAGGAGCATTGGGCAGAGCAGGAGGGTAGAGCGTTGCGAGTACAGTTATTAAGCATATTTTTCTCTTTTTGTTCCTGCATTAATCACCTAACCTTTTTCCATTCTCCCTTCCCATTTATCACTATC
>JAHQIW010001770.1:0-25489 GCA_019055375.1 Parelaphostrongylus tenuis | reverse complement strand
GCTCATATATCACAGAATCAATTCGATCATAATATTATATCGACATCCCGGCCATATTGATCAAAACATGTGCAACAGCGAATTCATTGAAGAATGATGGTGTAGAGTGCAGCAGAGACGGTAGTAATGACAACATGTATTCTGCTGTAGAATGTATACGGTACGAAGATAAATGTAAAGTTGTAAATCGCTAGGCACCAGAGATAAGATTGCGCTGACATAAGACAATATTGAAGTTTATGTCAAAAAATCAAAGGATACCTTCCATACGCTTGGAGGATAGGGGGAGCACACACCACCTTTGCTGCCTACCTGCCGACTCTTTTAACGGAATCTCTATGATTATGTAGTGGAAGCTCGAAATTTTCTTGCAATTTATTTATAATCCCATATGAAGCCTGCAAATCATATGAACTACCTTACTTGAGATGCGATCTTACCAGTTCAGGAAAGTTCCTTAGTTCTTTTTGTAATCGCAGTCTTCGAAGTTATAATAATGACTACTCAGACGCCTATCAGCCTATAACAATATCTTGTCGAAGGTGACTCACATTAAGCATCGTGATTGTTGGTTCGATTTCGAACCTCTGACACATCAAGTAATCCATCTTTATAATGTGAATTTCAGACTGGTGCGGTTGTCTTAAATGACAACTGTTTTTAGAACCTCGCAATTAACATTCAAAATAAATTCGAAAGAAAGAATGTTTACAGCCTTAGCGAGGTTGGTACACCAGGGCCATACACCGATGTTTCGGAGGTTTCCTCCACGTCAGTGACCCACGCCCCACATTAAGCCCTGTATTGTAGCAAGGAGGAAGGCGTATGTGGTGGGCGAGGTTGGTACTCCAGGGCTATACACCTCGTCTAGGCTTTAAATCTGATTGCTGGCATCGAGATCGTTGCGAGGTTCTGAAAACAGTCGATGAAATGGATCATTTTTGCTCTACTAGGCGAGATCCATCGACTGAGAAGTGTTGATGGACCAGTGTCATCGAACACTGTGCCATCACTACTACGCCTCCCTCCTTACTACAATGCAGGGGTTGATGTGGGACGTGGGTCACTGACGACGGGGCGAGACCTCCGAAACACCGATGTATGGCCCTGGCGTACCAATCTCGCTTAGGCTTCAAACATTCTTTTTCAAGGTTTTTCGTTTGTAGAATTAAGGTGTATTTAGAATTTCAAGCTAGATACTACGTCGGGTATCGCACAAATATCGGTCGCGCTTTGCAAAAATCATGTCAAAATAGTACTTGATCAGTACGAATGGGTAGGTGGTTCAGAATGAACTGTTTCGTCTCGACTATCCTTTCATATAAACTGAAAACCTTTATCTGGCCAATGAACATTCTCACAAAATCAATTATTCATATTAATTTAGTTTTATTTACGTTGCAACTACAGGTCTTCTCTGTTTACAGCCTTATAGTTAAAATTTCAGATAAGAAAGTGTTTGTCATGCTTCTTTATCGCAATTTTCAGCGCAGACTACGTCCGCCTACTTCCTTCAATATAAAAAAGTCACACGAATCACACAGACAACTGTTTCTACCTTTATCTCAATCAAAAGTGTCCTTTAGTGAAACGATATTCACTTTTACTCATCTTCAAGTTATTTCTACTTATGTGTTCCATTTGTTGTATGTGTAAAAAAAAAACAGTGAATCAGAAACAATCCAGAAGCGCAGTTCTGCTTTTCTCAGATACAAGTTTGTCCAAACAAAAGTTTCGATGATCGTGCCACCACTGGAAGAATATGTTTCCTAGACTGTAATATGTTGATCACTAAGTTAGCATCACTGTGTGAGATCGCTGGTCGCCAAGCAGTGCGACGTACACAGTCTACAGATAAAATCTCTTCTAGGTCTATCTAGTCTTTTAATTCGGCAAGGTGGGGAAAATTCCACTAAACTTTTCTGAGACAAGTTTACTCCGATCCGCCCGGGTGCACTCTGGTACGAGTATTCCGAAATCACATCGAAAGTCCACTTATCCTGTATTCGATGACATAAGTGACGAAGACGACGAAACCGTCGAATAGCATACTCCCAAAGAAGAGATTTTGAAGAGTTCAGTGACTGGTGCATGCGCGAAACGAGCAAATGCACGTGTTGAGATTCGTGCAGTGAGATAAATGTAATCTCGTTTTATTGAATTAAAAATGAGTTGATTAGCAGAACTACAGATAAGTTACAACGTTGTTACCTATGTTTTCAGGCGACAACAACGTGTTCAAAGAATAATATTGAGTGACCAGTATTTTTTACGTGCAAGCTTCAATTTTAATTCAAAATGAAACTACACTTGACTTTGCTTAATTCAGAATGAAAAGTCTTATCTTCGCTTTCGTCTTAGGATGTAGCTGCACGGTTATTCCTTTGCAAGAACAAGAGAATGCACCTTCTGTCGGGAAAATGGTTAGTTCAGTTTGCACACTCCTAACACTCTTGTCACATATCAACACATCTATGTAGTTGATAAGTCTAATAAAAACGTACAAATAGCAAAAAGCTTAGAATTTCTCTGGAAATAGGCTTATTGAATATGTAACTTAACAAACCTTGCTATGACGTTCGCAATTCATTCTGCAAAAACGTTATAAGTAAATTGAAAAAAACAATTTGCGGGAGTCCTCTGACACATTTTTCCAGGACGGTCTTTCATATGCCCTCGACCTTTCCCAGTCAGTGTCAGTGACGTCATTTTCCTGTATCCGTCAGTACAACTATACAGTTGCCTTTCTGAGGTACTTTGATTTGACAAAAATGTCTTTTTCGCGAGAAGAAAAATTTGATCCTTTCTAAGAAAGGAGTAATAATGCAATTTTAAAATGAATATCCGATCGTCTGTAGCACTTGGGTTAAGTGCAGCAGAAAAACTATTCAAAAAATCTAACTTTTTTTTTGTAGAATTCCGATTAGCTACGCCGTAATGTTCCTCTCCTCTTGCTATCAGATAAAATTTACAACTGTTAAGAAGCTCTTATCTATCTTGTCTATTCTTTTCTGCATAAGCCATTTGAGCTATAGATAAAAACCTGATTGTCTGTGGCATTTTGTGAGGGTAAGCAACATTCTTATTGAGAAAGCTTGAATCTATTAAGAAGCTCTTATCCCAATGTCTTTGCAACTTTGCGGCAAAAGTAGTAAGAAAGAAATCTAAAATTTCAGCAACAAACTCGAGGAGACGAGAAATGAATAGACGAAGGGTTTGCGAGAAATGCATTGATGATCAATGTAAGCCTAAAAGTACCGCAAAAAGTCCGAGTCATGGAAATCAAATGTTTTTTTTTTCGAAATGAAAGAGGATATCAAAAGACTGTTATCTATTTTTGATATATTTGGCTGAAGAGAAAGTTCTGGAGCACTCGTAAGAATTTGAAAAAGCAAACAAAAATCAGATATAGCGGAAGAACTGGCAGGCCGCTCTGTTCTTGTGCAAAGGACTCCTAGTATTTAAACTGGAATTCAAATCAAACAGCGATAGGCGCAACAGAAATGATTAGGATAAGAAACTGTTCGTTCTCTCACTAGAATATAAGACTTCAAGCGCAAGTGTCTAGCAGCATTCTATGTAAATGAGAAGGTTTAAAAATAAACGCAGTTAAAACGTTTTGCTATCGCGTGTGATCTCACACATTATCGCAGGCTGACATTTTGATGCAAGATAAGTATTGGGGGCGTCGTGGCAGAGTGGTTGTAATGTTGATCACGGAGCGGGTGGAGCAGAGCTCCACCTCCACTTCTCTCCGGCAGTCAAAAACGAGGTCCTATGAAGCACCACAGCATGGCCACCCTCGAGATTGCAAGGAGACTCGCTCAATCAGTAGTCTACTCCGCTTAAGAAGAAGACGAAAAACGAATTGAATGCTAAAAGTACTGGGGTCCGCACAGTGAAAAAAACAATGTGATGACGGATCAAATAAAGCGCTAAAGTGTGATACTTGTATTACTCATCAACGTACACCTCCTGCTGCTTTTCTGCACGTTGAATCTCAGTGGAAGATTTATAGTAGGTGTTTGCAAAAGCCATTTTGTTACCAAAACAAGAAAAATCCAAGTCTCGTGGATTCTTTGCTGAGGCTATGGAGAAGTACTTGAGTAGCTTGGTTGCAGTCAAATCGGCGTTTTCACGCTTTTAAGAAAAATCGACCGAAACACCGGAATACATTGCTTGATAGCAAACTCACTAGTGCTCCTCAAATAAATAAAAGATTAATCTATGCTGAGTTTGATAAAATGCCGATCTTGAGGCTAACCATTATATTGTTGATATAGAAAAATGATTGATGTGTTTGTGTGCTTTAAAGATGCTACTCCCCAGATGGTCAAGGCCAAGTCGATCCTGCTGTTGTTTCCAATATCCAGAATGCATACAGTGGTTCGTCCTCTTATTAAAATCGCTTAATGAATTCAAAGGTGATAAAGCCTAGTTAGTTTGGAATTCTACCCTAGAATTTTAGTGAACATTACGTTCTGTGTTTTGTATGACGCCGCTAAAAATAATTGAAAATTCATACAACGCAAAAAGTTGGAAAAAGTACTTCTAAGGACCGATTGACTGGGCGTTGATCATGTTGAATCAACAGCTCATCTAATGCTTTTCTATGCAGATCAAACCTTCCTTGACATCACTACCCTGCCGCCGGTTTTGGAAGGCGTTAAATCCAATAATCAAAAATTGTCCAAATCAATAAAGGTTGATGGAATTTCTGGTCAAATTTGAGGCTTCTAATTCGTATTAATAATCTGACGGAGCAAAATAACAAGGCATCAATTTTTTCCAAATTCTGATTAGAATTTAGTCATTTCAATTTCTTCAGCGGGAATCTGCACTGAAGTCTACATGAGACCACAACCAAACTCGGAAAAGTCAGGAGCGCAGCAGCTTGATGAAGCATACAAGTATCTGACCAGCTCAGGAATCAGAGTGGTGACTGTATGGATTCAGGTGTCTCCTATGTGCTATTATTATCAAACTAATAAACGGTAAAGAGCGGTGACAGACTAAGTGACAGAAGGAAATCAAAGCAAAAAGACTAAGCATATGAGTTTCGTATTCAAACAGAGGATAAAGAGCATGTTAATAGTGTAGAATAAGTCTCAGTTATTATTCTTAGGTAACCTCGCCAGTCAATTGGTCCCTCAACATCGCAAGAAATGTTGACTTCATCAATAGCATTGTCGCCAGAGCTGAAGTAAGGGATCTGATATCATACACAAGACATCCCCCTTTTTCTACAAATCCCACTTGATTCCAGCAATATGGACTCAGCGTGGGCATTTACACCAACTACTACGACTGGAGTCAGATTACAAACGGCACAGTCGTTGGCAATACAATGTTATGGTAAGAAATACTTAAGCACTTTTCCGTCACCCTCACCTTACCTAAACCTCTTGGTAAAAACGCCTTTTACTCAGTTTTATAGCTTCAATAAATAGCTTAAATCGCGATATTTTCAAAGCTCTGCTTAATTTTTAATTTTTTTTTTTGTTAAATTTGAGATGTGGTCTTAAGAAAACACTTGAAACAAAAGATATGTTATATTAAATATACTAGCCACGAGCATTCGAGTGTACAAAACTCTGTGTTTGGTGAGTTCTTCACTGAACATAGAGTGTAAAACGTACGTCGTCGCTAACTCTTATTGTGGGGACTGGAGCACCCACAGAGATTAGCAAAAGACGAGAAAGGGTAACTGCCCGACTGACGAGATCGCAAGATCGAAACACGTGTATCGGGCTCTATAAGTCAGCCCTCATTGACAGACCACTGACATGCGTGGCTCAAATAATGATTATCAGGCATATTGAGATTTTATTTGAGTTCGAACAATCAGGCTGATGACTTGGGCTCTATGATTCTGTGATATAGTATCCAATAATCAATAGGAATTCACTTTATATGACCTCCTATTGCGGTGATATGATCTTATATGGTTTGAATCCAGAACGACGCAAATGTTTTTGCACACCACTCTACATTATTGGGTGTACTTTTCTTCAAAATAGCGTTTTCATTGCGCTGTACCAAACAAAACTGATCTTGTGGACTTCAATCATTCGATAGTTTGAATCATGACAATCTTAATGATTGAATGGTTTATTTGGTGCTACTAAAAAATCTTTAGTGCGCTGTAGCAGCCAAAAAAAAAATTGAGTTCCACAAAAAACCGTTATATTGCAAAAAGCGCGGTGGCTGTGTACCCGTGTTGCGAAATCCCATTAACATACCGAAGCTATGAGTGCACGTCGGGTGCAAAACTCATTCCTCAATCGGCTGCTACAGTGCGTTTAGGAGATCTTTTGAAAGACAATGAATCTATTGAAATCGTCGAGAATCAAACTATCGAGTGACTACTAAATCTAGGGAAATAGCTGTCCAACGAAAAGTGTACGCGAGTGAAACATAATTTTGATGTTGCTGTTGCAGCATCATGAAAAAGTTTTCTGAAAAATAGAATATATATTGAAATTCTTGTAATTTGAGATACTAAATGACTACGAAAACTGTAAAAAAAGACAGGAAACACTCCAATCACAGAGGTCCGAAACAGGGCGCGGAAACAGTAAATGCTTGCTATCTATCTTTTTGGCAACGTGGGATAGCTTCACTGTCATTGCCATATAGCCCTAGAAAAATTTTCATTTTGGTTAAAGACAGAACATGGTGGCGATATATTGGACGTTTTCTGCCATTGCCATTTCGTAAGTCTAAGTAAAAAACTTTCTTAATTGGCAGCTCACCCGGCCAGCCGTGAAGATATACACGCTATCTCCACTGCTCCCAATGAATGTGACTGATTCAACAATGACCAATATTGTTAAAGAAATCAAAGAAGTTTTTTGCTTCTGAAACCCATAACCTAAAATTTTGACGCGGACTGATTTCCCACATCGGCTGTCTTTCTGTGTTGTAAGGTCAAGCATACTGGTTTCTCATACTTCACTTATAGTTCCCTATTTTCGTCCCAACAAGACCTATTGTGTGACAAATTTTTAAGCAACCATATCTTTGGCTTACCTACTTTTGTGCCGCTATTTATATGCTGAACGTTGAGGTACTGGAACGTCTACGGATCTGGAGAAGCTGGCGAAAGTCAACCCAACTTCAAAGATTTTGACCCCTTTAGTGGATGGAGCGCTCCGACGGTGAAGCAGTTTGGTCAGGTTGAATCCGTCTGCGGTGTGACTGTTAACAGGTACGGCTTCACTAGCATGCTTACTTATTCCCTAATCACATTCATAGAGTAGAAATGTCCAAGCTCACGAGCAGTATGAGCATTAAATACTCTAACACTCCACATCTATGAATCACAATGTAAGCTCAACCTGCATAATCAAAGTTTTCTTGATCATTCGACTGCAATGGAATATGCTGTAAGCATTGTAGGATTACTCTTGAAAATGGGCCGAGAGCTAGATGGCCCATACAAAGAGTAGTCTTATACAGAGAAGTTTACTGCAGCGAAATTTCGCTCAAGTTGAAACAAGAAATCTAGTGAACATTGCAGAAAATGAATGCAGACAGGCTCGAAATACCAAGGGAAAGGCACCAGGGCACCACCAGAATCTAAATAGGCTTACTCTACATGGAACTCTCATCTAGCCAATAATATAGTAGTGTTATATTGTTATCATAGTAAGTGCACAGATGCTAAGTGGTATGCAGCGTTTTCGATTTCAGGTGTGAGTTAAGCTCAAGTTTTACCCATGCCAGGAGCACGTAGCATAAGTACGCCCCGCTAGGTGTGAGGCGAATTTAACTCCTCTCTGGGTTGCAAGCTATGCATAGTTCCAGCATCTTCGGACAGTAGTTATATATCTACTTTGTCGGGTTCCCAGATCTATGCAACTAACTTTCACAAATTTCGCCTCTGTGAAATCAAAAAGCTATCACTTCTTCTGAATCTAGTAAGCACCCTTGGCAAATAGTCTATTTAATGAGTGGACTGCACTAAAAGAGGTACTAGCCTAGCTGTTAACAGTTTTCACTTAATGAAATTATTTGAGTGAAAGGGGAAAACTTTCGTCTTATTTTGGTTTAAATCTTCAATCTTATTCAAAAGACATTGGGTTATAGCTCACAGCAATTTTTTTTAACTTTTCTGACATTCTAGACTTATTATACTCCGCAATCTCATTGTTTAGGGATGTCTATGCGACATTTTCACTAATGACATCAGTGGGAGTGGCTGAGTTCGCGAAAACAAAGCAAATCGTTGTCGGAGTTCTGGGATTGAGAAACACGACTTCTGCTAGAAAAACAGATATTTCGCTATAATTCTGTGCTGTTTTTGATATCAATAAACCTTGGAACATTCAGTCGCTGAAAAAAACTCAGATTATAGATTACGAATGTCAAAAAAGTTGAAACAACATGCCCTTTCAGTAAAACCCATTAACATTTGCCTGATACGGTGATTTGATAGGAAGTCGCTAGCGATCCACTTACTCATATGCTTGATGAGATATTCTTGATTATCGACTTGCGATGCAGAACTAATAAGACCTTGTCTGGGAGGATGGCAGCACTGCTTGATGCCATTGGCAGGCAGCGGCAGCGTCGAGTCATTGCACAAGACATGATATGCTTTCAGTCGCCATATACGAGGCTACATCAAGCCCAGTGCATAGAATATTTCTTAGAGATTAATCAGCGATTAGTGTTTAATTATTTCCCATATTTATCTTGTGACATGAAACCGTCTTTCCTTGCCATCCTTTTTTTTTATTGCCATAGATTTGTCTTGTGTACAATCTAGCACTGAGTCACCGTGAACGCATTCCGTCGTGATCAAAGTAGAGAAGAATTTTGATGACAGCATCTTTGGTTACCGATTATCTCTCATCTTTCAGACCACAGTGCTCTTCGTCGCTCGAGTCCTATTCAAGAACCAGCAGCTGTGTTGGGTACACTGTTTTCCAAAATGTTCGCGGCCTCGTCAACGACCTCCTCATAGTTGTTGCTAACCAGGAAGCGATTGAGCGGCATTTCCTAGCCTATATTTGCAGGCATTACGAAAGCTTTTGCTTAGGCCACTCTTTATGCAAAATAGATATTTGACTATATTCTCAAACAACATCTACGATTACACGGAATTTGAGAAAAAAAAACCGGTCTTTCTAGCATACAACTCATAACAACTCTCATAAATTACAAACAGCGAAATTGCGCAAACGATCTATGGTTATCAATGATTTTTATGTGCCCAAAGTCCAATATATTACAAAAACACATACCCTCCCAAACATGGCTTCCTTATAAACGTAGCAATTATTCCTTCTGAGGAGATTTTCAATCGAATGATCACACTCGGGGATGAAAGGATACTTGTGCATCGCTTCATTGACTTAACTCTATTTTTGCATGGATTTATTCGTTCGTTGCATGTGTTAACAGAAGTTGTGATTTTCAGCAGAGCTAAAAGGACACAAATATATAGACTACTCTACACATTCAACAATAGAGATCGTGTTTTAGCCGGCGATTACGATTGCTGAAAAGAAGTGATGCGATCCTGCACCTGAGGGCAACATTCGAACTGCTCTGTTCATCACATTTTACCACATCTCTTCCGACCAGTATTGCCATTATGATATCTTTGGTCTACACAAAATGTTTTTCAGATTGAGTTTTCACGAGAAAGAAAGCGTTTCATTGGTGATAGTTACAGAAATTGACAAGTGATTATCGGGAACAAACTCAAAGTGCATGTTCCTTGTTAGATCACACGTTGATCCCCCCTTCATTGCAGTGCATATGGCAGTCACCGTGTTGCCGACGATGATGGAGTGTGAGCGCTAATCCGTGCGTACATCAGCTGCAAGTAACTATTTTATCTAAACTTCTGCTTTCACTATCGAAAAAATTTAAGAACCAGCCTTTGACAGTGATTCCTGTTTCTTTCCCTACAGAATGTAATGTAGATAAAAAACGCTATGTCAGCTTTTATTCATTCACCTTTGTACTATTTTGTCAAAATGAATTCTATCAAGTCTAATACGAACAGTGTAATATTTCAGGGTTATAATAAGGAATGTGTGCTTTTTACTGAGTTTGGAAATATGAATTACGTGTGCAAATCTATCGAATCAGACTTCAAAAACCAACGCAAAATCAATTTTGTAAGAAAGCAGGCGGTAGTAGCGGATAACGGCAATCAATCGACAATAAAAGAAAATTCGAGTATTTTATTGTCTCTATGGGAAATAATATGTTCACCAATACAACTTCACTTATGACTGGGCTTCGACACGCTCGAAAGGACTTATTTTTATACTCCCCAATACAAATAGTTGATTGGGGAGCATAAAACAGATAAAGATAATTTCCGATGTACCCAGTTTATCTCAGAAAACAACCCACCGCAAGTGGTGAAAGGAATAGGTGTTCCAGTTTGTGAGAATATGAAGCCTTTTCGAGATTGGCACGTCAGTGGCTAACGCACGGCTCTAATGAAACGGGCGACATCACGACGAAGCGTACGTATACCACCGACGCAACAATCCTGAAAAGGCTTTGAACTTTCTCACAGACTATTGCGCGGCTGGTTTGTTTCCACTCATACTTTCACAGTTCGTTCGCTCTTGGATACTGCATTCAGATCGACTGATGGGACAACTAAATAAGGAATCTCTGCCAAAACCAATATTCCTCTATCAACGTAGAGGTAACTAATCCATTTATGCTCAAGGTGCTCAAGGTATGGACTATATACAGAACAAATCAGTCAATCGGCAATAAATCAGTCCTAATACACCACACACTGAGTGCTCTCTCTTGATGTCTTAGAAGCACCAATTTTCCTACAGCTTCGGCACTACCGAGCTATCGTACAATTTTTGTTGTTGAAAGTAGCACTATATTAGCAAAGCCAAATTTTAAACATGCACCTAAGCTCTGAGGAAGACACAGTTGCCGAAACGTTAGTTAACGAGCTGTACAGTTATTACCCCTTTTTTTGAAATGTGTACCAAATCTCCTCTTACCACAAAATGCAATTCTTCAGTAGCGATGAAGTGCTGAATGTTTCATTCTGACCCTAGGTTTGAGTGAGGACAAGTTTGAAATTTAAATGATAATTGCCTGCACTAACATAACAATTTTCTACGCAATACCTAGACCTGATGGCAAAACTCCACATCCCAACAGTGTTGTGACAGATGGCACCGAAATTGAAATGGGACCGGTTAGAAGCCTAGTCATGCTTCGTAGGGCTGTTCATTTACAGCTCCAAATAGATCTAGCAAATATCATCCACTCCAATGGGAGTAATTTTTTCGTTTTTTCACTTCAGACCGTCCACGAGGCCGATTGGTTGTGATGCTCGTGGCTACCAGCGTGGAGCTAATCCACTCCCACCAGCAGTCGCCGGCAGTCAGTAGAAAGCGCATAAGAGTTCTGAGACGGATCAATTGAAATGACACAGTGAAAAACGATCGTTTATAGAACAACGACTTGTTCGAAATTCAACATTTGAAATCTCAGGCACGTCATCGAGGACGGCAATTCTGCAGGAACTTGCAAAGTTTAGGGGTTTCTCAGGCGAGTTTATGTTATAGTTCTTACATCTTCTATGACAGATCCTGTTATCAAAAGGTACTTGAAAATCTCTTAAGGAGAGCAAATCTGCGTCGAATATCTATTGGGTGCGCGGTTCGTGAAAGTCATCTTTCAAGAAATTTCACTGATTGTGGGAACATCTTAAGTGTCACGGCTTCTATTCGATTCGTACTAGCTCATTTGTGATGGTGGGCGTAAAATTCCAACTTTTTCGAAAATAAATAAGGTTCTTTCAGTTGAAAATAACATCACTGTCAAAAATGTGCCTAAAGGAAAGCATCTATCTAGAGGATATCGATTGACAAAAACAAACACAAGTCTTGCTGCAAAATATTTTCGGCATTGAATTTTTTGAAGAGGAAGTCGCATTTTCTAAATCTAGTGTTTTCATTATCCTCTTCCTAGGCAAGTAATTTTCTTTTTAGATGCAGAAAACGATGGCGCAATTCGGGATTTGTGTTGAATTCTACTGATTAGATCGGGAGCGAGCAGGGAGCAGTATTTTTCCAGTGGCCATATAATATGAAAGACGGATTCGAAAATCACGCCAGAAATAATACAGAGGGCGCAATTGCATCACATGGCAGCGTCTTGAGGTGAAGTGCATAAGTGCACTGCTCAGTGAAATTTCTAATATATCGAGATGACGAAGGAGGGCGATAGTTCAATGGGGTGGCAGTGGGCCAGAAATCCTTAAAATCCTTTCAAAGATTTTATGTCCTAATAAAGCTTATTTCTTTGCATTTTCTCCACGATGCTCAAACAGAACGCAGGAGAAAAAAGTTTGTTATAGAAATTTTGTTTAGTGAAGCTGTACTCTTATTTGTGTAAAGCCAGAAATTCCTTGACTGAAGCAACCCTTTTCTGTAGATATATGAGAAAGGCCATCTTAAAATTTCAAAATGTTACCTTTCGAAAAGTGAACCGGCGCAACCCTTTCATATGTCATTTCTAAAATCTTATAAATTATTTCAGATCAAAACACCTCTTCAAGGTGAGCATCGAATTTTTAGAGAGCAAGGACTTAGTAGCTGCATTGGATAGTTTCCAAAGTTTTCACCATACGCCAGGAGTGGAGCTCTTTTTCAGATCACAAAACTGTTCTGTAGCATAGGATAGCTCAGAAAGGTTCTGAAGAACAGTTCGCACATAGCAGCTCAAATAAGGTAAAGATTTCAAAGCGTTTAGTAAAGCCATGGAGAAATAGACAGCCGAAAGACGTGCGCTAATCATCCCTTAATTGGGAGGTGGTCGACAGATATACCAAAGTAGACGAAACAAAAGAAAAATGCTTGAAAAAACGACGCTTGTGCCTTTGCAGCGATGGAGAGCCATGAAGTCGGAGTTTAACTATCGTAGTAGTCCCGCTGCCACTAAATTTTAGTTTAACTATCGTAGTAGTCCCGCTGCCACTAAATTTTTCCCATGGGCATTGTATTTTTAGTAGATTGTCCATGCTTATAATAAGTGGGTAAATTGGTTATGAAAACATTTTCTCACTGCATGAGCCAAATTACAGTATTGGTAAAGGTAGTGGGCAAAATTGAAGATTTCAGTCATTTCAACAAGGTGTAAATTTGGTGAATAGATGTGATTAAATCTAATTGGCCTTTCTTGCTGAGCGCAAAACGGAAGTACTGTTGAACCACAGAATGATCGACTTCACTGCGAATTTTCTTGAATGTGGGAGAACGCTGTTTGATCAATTTTGCGCTGCAACACTTCCTTGTATGAGCAGTTCTGTGCAGTTTTCGTTCGACTGCTGAGTGACGAACCATTTTATCACAGCATTTTCTCTGTTCTTTTAATAGATTATTGTATCAAGTCAGTGAATTAGGCAATACAAAACGAACTTATAGTAAGCAAGTCTTTATCCGAGGGTTTTCGGGCGTTTCACGTTTTTTTTTGGAATTTCGAGCAGATGGTACTGTGAAAAGCGCGTAGCTGCTCAGATTATTTCTTCATTGTTAGGGAAAAAATTTTCCAATGGAAAATTTTTCTTTTCCATTGATGTGCGCAAAAGCCTCTTCAAGTAGAGTCGGTTTTCATAAGATTTACAGAATTCTGAAGGATTTCCCATAAGCTGCAGTCACCAACTGGTGAACGGGAAAGTGAACTATTCTCAGCAGTAAGCATTCATCACTTGAACTGTTTGAAGTAGGTCCTTTCCTTTGTTTCGTTTGAGTCAACCTTCTTCGATCGCGCACTACTCAAAAAGATCCTTACTCGGTGAACTCCTTATCAAGCGCATGCCAATTACCTATTTCTTATACTAAATAGCTAAACACTCGGCGACTGTGACTTGTAATCTTCTCTTAATATAATGCTTTGCTGTTAGTCGGGTGAACGAGTATTAGACTGGCACCGCAACAGTATGTGAAGTAGAACTGATAACAAAAAGTTCTACCTGTCACATCACTTCCTTATTCCCTACGCTGGAAACAAAAATACCTGTTGTAAAAAACCGTTCACTTTGTATGGAAATTCAAAACGACTTTTTTGCTTTATGTTCTAGTCGTGACAAAAAGCGTGGAGTGACACACAACTTCAGAGTCTGATAAATGAGCAGTTAATTTTTTTTCTTGGGCTAAAAGCCACGTTTTCTTCACACATTATGACATATCACCGTCAAAATGAAAAATTCTCAGGCTAGTGGAAGACGTTAGACACGGTCATTACATTCAAGAGAGAAGGTATTCTTACTACTATCTTTCGAGTGCTTTTAAATGTTCACGATGGATATCCTACTGCGAAATTTGAAGACCTTAAATGCAGGACAACCATACGTGCAAGCAAGATTTCAGCATGGATTTTGCTACAGAGAGCATATTCAAACTTTGATAAGCGTTATGAAGTTATCAGTAAAACCATCACAATTCTTTACTTGGGAACAAGTTATGAATCATCTTATGTCAGAACAAACTACGACAGCAAAGTGTGTTAATGTAACCGTCAAAAACACTTAATATAATTTGTTTTACCAGCTTATCTTGGCTAGACTTCGTGTGTTATAGGTGTCGAAGCCCATTGCACAGCTCTGGCCCGTAATGACTATGAGTGTTGCCTTCCATTCTACATATGCGAATCAGCTAATAACTAGCAGGGTTGCATCAACAAGCATATATTAGCATTGTGTATCCATTATACATTTGCTAAATAAATTGCCCAGATTCGATTACCAGCCAGTGAAATGCTGTTACTGACTGAATGACGACAAATGCACGGACGAAGTGTCAAAGAGCACCTAGGTGTTAAAGACGATAAGGTAGACGTGTATTTTGTTGTCAACAGTTGCTCGGGTGCCTGTATGAACGAAATGAACTACGTGAAAATGGAATCCTCATTACCATTAAATATTGTAATGTGGGGGCAATAATGATTATGACTGCACATACGTACTCGCAGTAAAAGCGAATCGGCATCACATCACCATCGTAAATATTCTGTTGGACGTTTTAGCATTCACTGAGACAAAAAAGAATCGAAATGATTGCGAGAAATAGAATAAAGATACGTATAAGAAAGGGTGTAAAGTGAATAAATGATTGATTATTCCTGGATTCATTCAAAAAGGTGGTTCATCAGATGTGAAAAAAGCTGAACATTATGAAGACTTCATTGGCAAGAAACAAAAGCATATTATTTACGTGACTTGAACTGTACGCTTCCATATTACGAGTTTCGAATTTTAACAAACTCAGGATTTTTTTTAGCAAAAAGCGGTATCTAACGAGTAAGGCATTCTTTTCTCTGAGGAAACGTTTAACTATTGTTGACAAGTAAAGTGGGGCACAAATTCTGAAGAGTCTTAGTTTCCATGCAGGGCAGGACTCATCTGTTAGTCGCCAAATCGAATGATTTTTATTTGTTCAGGTCGTCAAATGATGTAATAGACATAATCTACTCTCTTATTATTCCTGAAGAATTGCCTGTCCACCTGCGGACAGGGGATGTAGGTGTAGCTGCTTGTTTTGAACGAAGATCAGTGACATTTTGATTGCACAGATGAGTAGTATAAACATAAAGACTGAGGAGGTCTGTAATCAGCCGTAATCTCGCCACAATGCCTTTCGTACTTACTCTCATCTCCAGTGTTGTTGTACTCAGTCAAACACAACGCTGCCTCATAGCTACAATTCGTGAGTTGCGGGTTTGAGCTTTAAAAATTGTTTTCGAGCCAGAAAAAATCTTCGGGTATGATAAGAAGAGGACGAAAACCCAAGACATGTTTTTCAATCGCAGATCGAATTGAATTGACAGCAACATAGCGCCTTCTCAAGAGGTTCTCAATTACATATATTTCGTCTTTTTCAGTGAAAAAATAGTCTCTTCGACAAATCATAGCCTATCGGGACCAATTTCTACTCCTTTATTTAAAAAAAATCAATCAGAGAAGTTATATGACAACTATTAAACGACTAAGTCCTCAACCAGTTTAGTTCTGCAACAACACTTGCTTTATCAGTCTCCTAAGGACTCTGCTGTTTTTAATTCAAAATTTTCAGCTAGCCTGAACGGTATTTATCATATTTTTACGTACGGGTCTCTGCTGGATGTTGCCCATCTGGATGTGTTATTAACGGTAAGATTATGCTTTTGCAGTTACAACTGTATCTGGAGCAAAATCCCCTAAAGTAGTGTTCATTCATTTAACACTGACTATAGGGTGAGATCTTTGATGGTTAAGAATGATCGTAGAGATCGCTTCGATTATACTTTACTTAGATTGACTTGACAATAGCCATTAAACGACGATAACCTCTTTTGAATGCTGCAAAATAACAAGATAAGAAAAGCCTATTCTTCAACGAAGTCAAAGTCTTTCCTGTTTTTGTGCGCATTCACATCTCTTTCAATTTCCCATTAATTTGCTGAAGACATTTCTTGCATAACATATATATTTACGTATATATATATATATATATATGTATATATATATATATGTATACTTATGTGTATGTATGTATATCCAACAACTGTCAGACTGAGTTTATTGCCGATATGTGCTTTCTTGACAAAACTAGTAGATGGACTATTGCTACCTGCTTTGAACCTTGTGCTGCATAAGGAGTTATGGGAGAGAAAGGTCTTGGTGGTGCAGTGCTAGCACGCGTCTGGTGCCTGTGAAATGCGGGTTCAACTTATTCTCGCTTGAGACTAGAAGCTCTGCATATCACTCAGGTTATAAAATATGTAATTACAACATCATGACATTTCTTTTTCAGTAAGAAACTTTGAAACTTTTCTGCAAAATTCGGAGTATTTTCATTATGGTCAGCACAGAATATCACGTAAATCACTACGTCATTGACCGATAATTTACGCATAAGATCTTCTTCGTCAACTCACTTTTATGTCTGGAATAAACTATGTCTTAGAAAGCACTCTCCTGACCTGTTTATCCTCATCAGTACGACGAATATCAATCGTTGCTCCTAGTGACATGCAAGATTTATGACAATAAGCGAAATTTTTTTAATATGTGGAAGATCTGAGTAGTTGAGCTGAGAAAACCGTAGAAATTTTCGCTACTGCGCTAGATGATGCTAATATCTAACATAACTACCATCATCCAACATGAAATACACTGTTGTCAGCATTTAATAGGTTGGATCTCCTAACTTGGATCTATTTATATATTTTCTATAACCATCCACTTCATAATATTATTACGCTTTATTACAACATTTAGAATTAAAAAGCAGTAAACTGCAAGTGAAATCACCGGACCATGAGGTAACTGATTCACAATGAATATCTATGTCATTGGATAACAAGGAGCACTCTAAGAAGCTCAAATTCTCAGATTTGTTTTCGATGAAAGTGCTGAAGGTTCTCATCCTATTTTCACATTTCGTAGTTTACATAAAGTAGGCTGAATAGAGTTAAAATGAAGTTTATTTGAATCATAGATTACATTGGGAGTGTATTACTGCATTGATAAATTTAAAAATTGCTACAAAAACTCTTGGAAAAAACGTTGCAAATCAGACTGATCTGAAGATTTTATAACTCAGAATCTGTGCTGAATTCGTTTAAAAAGTTCAACTAATCTTTCTGCAAAATTTCTATCGAGGCTTAGTTAGCTTGAATTGGACTGGATGCATTGGATAAAAGGATTAGTTTAAATCAAAAAATTTATTTAAGATTCTGGGACAGGCGGAAGCTGTGTCGATAAGGTGAATCCGCGCACGAGAACAAGTGATTGCCCAGCCTTGAGCTCCTACTGCACCCGAAGCGGTTATGTTGCCTTGATGAGAGATCAGTGCCCGAAAACTTGTGGATACTGTAGAAAATAGCTTGTTGAAGATATTTTGAATTAGTTCACGATTGACTGTAATCAACGATTTATGAAATGAGCTATCTGCTGAGATTCTTTCTAGATGTCTATTGGGAATGTGTTTCGACAACCTTAAAGAATGTTGCAATCCGTAGCAGAGAGATCTTATCCGTATACCTTCGACAGCAGCATGTGGAAATTGGGCCAATTTTTGAAATGCTATTTGAAACGCAGCGCTTTTTGAATACCGCATCAATATTCTACGGTATTATGATACATTCAGCACACCTAATCGCAATTTTTCCCAGGAAATAATTTCACCTTTTATCAATATCGTTCAGTATAGAAAAGCGTTTCAGTCGACTATTTCGATACAATGCTCAACAACAATCTATATGTATGAAGTAGAGACCTAATGAAAGGCCTAAAATATACTGTCAGATTATATAACATTCAGTATGTTGGTGAATTTGAAGGGATCTGACTGGAAACACTTACGAGACCCTACTGTGTCCAAAAGTCACGGAATTCCTCTTTCTATTGAATGAGACAGAAATTTTCATTTGTTCAGTTGTCCAAATAATGTGACGATTCAGTCTACGTTGTTTTTGTCTCAATAACGGGATAGCGCAGAAAACGGATATGACAATATATCGGAATATCTTTTTTTTTTGCTCAATAAAATTATTTGCTTGGATAGAAATACACGATTGCTGATTATGATTGCTATAATAACTATAAACATCCACGGTGAGCATATATGTTGTGTTTTTGCTGCATTTCGTTGTTCCGTACTGTCGCACCATGTTTTCCATGATTGCCATTATTTCCAGTATTATTGTGACCAGGCGGCGACCTGGCCGAGTGGTCGTGATACTCAGCACGGCGCGCGTGGAGGCAGGCTCCACCCTTCAACACTCTCCGGCAGTCACTGAGAGCGCCCTATGGAACGCCACATCCAGATTATCCTGGAAATTGCAAGGAAACATGGTCGACCAGTATTCTATGTTATTAAAGAAGGAGACAAGAAACGAATAGAATGCTTGAAGTACTGGGATCTGTACAATAGAATTTGTGATTACGGGACCCGTAACTAAAGAACTAAAACTATTGTGATCAGTCAAGCACGAACCTCCAAAGTGGCTATCACTTTCGTATAGTTTCGCCTATAGTCTTGAAAGTTGTGTTATTGCTTTGCCAGCTGTTCCACGAAGTAGAGATAATAGGGATGATTTTGAGCTATAACAGTCGGCCAAATTTCAATCATTTGCTGCAAATTCAACCGAAAATAATTTTATAACAGACTTTTTTCGAACTTCTAATTTACTAATCAATGGTATCCTTTTTTGCTGATTGAGCCACTATTACGAAGTTGTTAAGGAAATAATCTATGCGGTAAACGTTTCAACGCACTTTGTCGTCATCACAGCCGATTGATTCGAATCGAGGTTACACAGTCATTTGTTCTCGATGTGATGTTCGCTTTCGTTCCAGTTCTTGTTAGATTCGTTAATATTTGCACCGACTTCATCAGGATGAACTGTCTAAGGAAAAGGGAGTATCGTCATTGGATTATCAAAATTACCATTTTTTCATTGCTGAGCTAAGAGAAGATTTTTTTTAATGAATTTTTTTTTAATATGGCTAATTCGTCTTCAATAGAGCTACAACTAATCAAAGCGAGTGTCCTCAGCAATTGTTTTCGTAAAGTGTCGATCGAGTAGAGAGGAGAACTGAACGATTCACTGTCATCACTGACCGTCGTGTAATAGAACATTAGTGTGAGATTTATTATAAAGCCCAATTGCTGCCTTTTCCTACAACTTTCTGCCGTGAGCGTTTTCGCATAAATTGACTTGAACTTTCAAGAAAGAGACCAATTTACTTTTGGCACTTCTTGTGTAATCCTTATGTACTCCGACGGACTATCAAACAATTTGAGCATTTTTTCGTTTTACTGGTTTGCAGTGGATCACAGAAAAGTCATTATGTATCAGCAGTAGAGTATATGCTCAAAGATCGATTGCTGGTGCTTCCACCTTCAACCTAAAGACATTAGTAAGGTTTGATGGGAGGCCGTCCTTGTTATCTCCGCGGAGGTTCACCAAAGCTCCTCATTCTTTAGGTCGGAAAATTAGAACCACTTCGCCTGTACACCGTTCGCTGACTGAAATCCAATAAGAAATGCTTCCGTCTGGTTGCAAGTCAGATCATCTCAACCACCAGTCGACGACAGTCATAAAAAGACACTGTTATGCGCATGTAAGGGTTCACTTATCCAAGTACATAGTTGCTGTAGTTACAATATAGATAGATGATTTTCAAAGCCATATATGACCTCGCATGGCGCACATTCATACTATAGTATGAATTTCTTTGGAGCTTCCCTCAACAATTTAGAACAAATCAAAAACGAAAACAGAGTGACGACTAAGGGCAAGAAACTTTACAAGTACAGAAATCTTTCCTGTAGGCACGACTCTATGCCGGTGCCGTTCAGTCAGCTGTAGTCACGATATATAGCCATTTTTTCATCGAGCGAGTAAAAAAGGACACTATATGCTCCAATATATTCCACGAGACTTCTAAGTCTTTTTGAGATTTTGTATGTCAGTGGCTTACATAGTACGTACGTTTTGCGGTCTCTCCCACCTTTCTGAGCCACACACACCCCATTTGCCAGGCCTACATTAGTGGGGAAGGGGGAAACAGAATGATCAGAACATTAATGTGAAATGTCGCCCGAGTCTTCCACGGACGATGACATGCAACTGTCATCAATTATGTAGGAACTGCTTTTCTACTGACTGTTTTCAACCCTTTTGGGACCACCTGTACCACTCATGGTACACGCGCCCTTTCATGGTTTCCTCGTCGAGCACAGATTTTTCAGTAAAACTTCAGTACTCATTTGGCAGCAGAAAAAATCGAGGTTCTGATATTGTATTTGATTTTCAGAAATACTCTTCTAGTAAGCTGCTGTAATGAAGAGAAAAATAAGTTTTTCGTCAGAGTGTATAGTGTGTTTAGCATTTGTCTTGCTTCGCTTTTCGCTTGATAAAGTGTTCTTACTGTAGGTTTAATAATTCTCGATATCCAAGAAATGGCAGTTCTAACACCAAACTTATTTCTAGTAAAGGTCTTTTGATGCGCTGTAGCAGCGACGAAAAAAAACTGCGCTTCATTTTTGAGGTTTATTATTTGCAATTCTGGCGTCTGTGCGTGACTTCTTTTAAATAGCTAACGATAATCAAATAGCTTTTTCACAGAAAAAGTCGCCTACAGAGCATTAAAGCAAAGTCTTTCTTGCACCTACGTCAAACTCAAAAATTCTTTCAAAACGGAGAATATTTTTCTAAATAAATAACGAAATTCACGCCCTTCCAAGGCTGCAGCTGAAATAGCTACGCGCACTGCCATCAGAAGGAGCACGACTTTCGTTATTTATTTATCAATTTCTCTTGTATCACAAGGAAATGTTTATATTTATCCTGATATTCTGATACAACACAACTGACTCTACATGCTCATGTACTTATGATGCATATATGTCTCCCATGCGCGAAGAAAACTGTGAGGGTGAAGCGTAATTTTATTTTTGCACATGTACCCTGTAGAAACTTCTGCAAAAAAAATTAGACAAAGAATTATCATGATTAATGCTATCAAACGGCTACTGAACTTTGAACAAAAAACTGTCCGCAGACCCTAAGCAAGCGAACAAAAAGAAATCGAATTTGACACATATTTCATTTCCACTATTACAGTACACTACAGTTTGCTTTTCCAAGAGCCACGTAAAGTATCGCAGTCAGCGAATATTCCCAAGACTGGCTATGGATCAATTTCTGCATTTATTGGACGATTTTTTCTGTTCAGCAAACTCGACGCCGTTTATACACGTTTATTTTGTACAAAATCGCGCAATAGTGCTTTTATCGGTGCCTAACGTTTCCGCAGTCTTGCTCTCTTCAAAGCCTGGAGGAGTCACACTCTTGTTTGACTAAGTTGATGCACATCAATATGAATCTTTCAGCACTCATGAAGGCAACTGCCGAAACATTAGCCACCGATACAAACTATATTGTACTCTTTTCTACAAAATAGACGCGCATAGACAATCTCGTGTTTGCTAAACAAAAGAAAGTCACGGAATCGCTGAATGCTCAAGTTATCGATTGACAACTGGAACTCCAAGGAAGAAGCTTTCTCCACCGAAAAAACCAAGTTTCAGAAGGGCTTTTTACTCTTCGTTGCCGATGAGCTGAAATCGCATGCATTATGCAACATAATTTTTGACAGCTTATTCACTGTTTTCTAATTTTCAATTACTACGATAGCTTAGGAGCATTTTATATAATAAAACATATCAAAAACAAAAGATTTTTAGCATAATATTCATTGTACGACTTTTGCAGTTGACACAGTGCCAACAAAAGTATAATTTCTCAGTGGGAGGGAGCTTTTTTTTCAACACATAAGAGTTATATTTGCACCAAAAAAATATGCACGTTTAGAGAAAATTGTGAAGTATCGAAGTAATACAAAAAGCTGAAACTTATTTACAAAGTGGGTAAAACCCCAATCAGATAAGAAAAATCATGCGTCGGCTGCGAGTCGCACAGCGCTTGGCGATTTCTAGTGTGATCTCGAAAATCGTGAGTCGGCGAGAAGGTTAAAACCTCGTTTTCAAATTTTGATTTATTCTGAGATATTTCATGTGCCCACAAGCGGCTCAACTAAAAAGATGAAAAGGAAAAAAGGAGCAATTTGAAAAAAATTCCGTCTATGCCCACCATGCAGTGAAAGGGAAGAAATGTAGTCACAGTGGCAACATGGACTCGATTATGCTTTGGCCGAAGCACCAAAACTGCGGAGAGATCGGCGGGAATGCCTGCTTGAGTGTGCTCAAGGCGTCGATTGCCGTCTAGCGATACACCTTTTGTGATCTGTGCAATGAGCTGACCGACCTTTATCAGGCGAGACTTTTTAATGGAGTAGCCACAGATAATAGAGGGTTTTAACGAGTAATGCAAAGCAACCTATATTACACGAGTCACGATAATAATAACAACATACCAGTAACACGATGAAGATGCGGTGTCATCTACCAATAATACAGTGGATTTAATCACGTCGATCACGCAAGCGATAAGGTTGAAGACTCGCAGTTATGAGTTGTGAAAGGATGGGCATAAGATAGCACACAACGATGAACCGTCAAAAAAAGTCATGATGCAACGAATACGGTTAACGAGTTGCATGACCCGACAATTCGGCGGAGAGCGGAGCTCTGTTATGGGCGCTCTGTTATGGTTTGCACAGAAGCTGGCATCCAGTGGGTGATTATATTTGAGGAACGAAGTCTCTGTGTTATATCGTGATATAATGTGATAAGGATGTACATGTTTTGAGCTGATGGTCTAGTGGTATGCAGGCACCTGTTTCGCCCTACTGGGGCTCAACAGTACCACCCTCCGTCGGTTCAGCCGATTGCCTGAGGTTAAACAAACCTCTAAAGGGAATCGACAACGAGTATCAAATCACTCCAAGTCAGGTGATTTACTTATCTGACACTGTGGTGGCCAGCAGTCGAGAGCGTGGCTTTATAATGAAAAATACCTCTTCTATCGACCCTTTTTTTATAGACTCGCTCAAAATGATATAATCTGATCGCGATATGCATGTTTAGAGATGATAGCTCTAGTGGTATACAGGCGCATGTTTTGTCCTATTGGGACTCATCATTACCACTCTCCCTCGGTTCAGCCTAACCCATGAGGTTAAATAATCCTTTGAAAGGAATTGACGCCGAGTATTAAATCAACTCAAGTCGGGTGATGTACTTACCCGACATTGCGGTGAACAACAGTCGAGTGATGCGTCCCAATAGGACGAAAGAGGCGCCTGTATACCACTAGACCTATCAGCTCAAAACATGCATATCCTTATCATATTATATCATTTTAGCGGGCCTTGATAAGAGCGGTCGATGGAAGAGGCATAAGCTTTTCCATTATAATTTTGAAATTAAGCTCTAAGCACTCCCTAAGCAGTGCGTAGAAAATCTCCACTACAGTAGTTAGTAAAAACATCGAATTCTCTGATGTTTTCCAGCAATCAATACATCTCGCAGAAGGACATAGTAATGAGGACCAATCTCACCTACGGAAGCCGTAGACATTATAATGGGTCATCGTTCTTGTTCGTCAAACCAGTCGTATGACTATTACAAGGTACCGATGACGTAATGAAGATCGATTTTTTGAACGACTATAGCAAAAGAAACATTTTCTGCCATCGAGAAGATGATCTGTGCTCAAAAAAGAAAAAACTCCGACGCCTTCTATAGACCGCTACTTTATAGACCCTCTCAAAATCGTACAACTTATTACTCGGCGTCGATTCCTTTATAGAGGATTATTTTAGCCTAAAGGGATCGGCTGAAGCGAGCAAGGGTGCCACCGATGAGTCCCAATGGGACGAAACAGGCGCCTGTATACCACTATACCTATCAGCTCAATACATGCATGTCCTCAAGAGATTATATCATTTTGAGCGGGTGTATAAAAAAAGCGGTCCATAGATGAGGTGCAAACGTGATAATAATAAAAGTGCGAGGCACGTGTGAAATATTACTTCATTTTGAATGCTACAGTGCTTTTCAAAAAACAATGACGTACAGCAGTCTGCGAGATTAAGGCTTTCGAATGATTACTTGAACGTTCAGCGATAAGTTCTCATTCCTCATTTTCTACCAAACAACAGGAAAGAACCTTCACGCACTTTCATTTTGTGAATAACACGATGCTGCCCAACAGATGCGGAAATCACTGCGAAAATCAACAGACGAACAAGCGACAATAAGACCAGATTCAGTTCGACAATTTCCCCATTTTCCTACAACTAACATAGAAAGCGTGAAAAAAGATGTTTCAACTGTGAACGATATAAGTTAGCTCATGACATGAAAGCGATTCTTAATACAAAATTTGCTAAGAAAATGCTGTACTCATGAATGTGACACAGCTCTTAAGAAAGTTCCCAATAATCTTGACTGTCTATCAACCTCAACATGCTTCAATAATTCTTATTTTTTCTTTCTTCTTGTGCGAGGCACGAGGTGTTAAATTCAACTTTATTCACATAATCAAACAGCTGATGTTTCGGCAGGTCGCCTTCTTCAGAACCTGGAAAGTCAAAGTCGTTCACAATCCAATCAGTCAAACACTTTCATCACTTCTTTAGAGAAAATTTTCAGACCTAGATTTCAATCGCATCAAGCACAAAGTCATCCTTAAACATATCACCGCTTCTATTATATGTCTATCACTGAATGAACAGGTGAAGAACAACGGAACGGTAATCATCTAGGCCAGTAATGCACTATAACCATAGTAAAAACAGTCTTATATAGTGACTCACATCACGGGTGATTACGAGGCAATCTTCCCTGCGGTTCACAGTTGGATTGGTCGTGTTTATCCAGAACGCCTCAAGTATCTTTCGCGCTGATGTTTTTTGCTCCTGCTCAAGGATGGTGACATCTATATCAAATCCTCCGGCATGTTTTTGGGCTCTATGTGTACCTAGCGGGATGTTTTTTCCAGTATGGCGCAGGTCAGCTAGGTGTTC
>JAHQIW010001769.1:0-44909 GCA_019055375.1 Parelaphostrongylus tenuis | reverse complement strand
CTTCAGCTCTTACTGCACCCGAAGCGGTCGTGTTGCCTTGATGAGAGATCAGTGTCCGAAAACTTGTGGATACTGTAGAAAATAGCTTGTTGAAGATATTTTGAATTAGTTCGCGATTGACTGTAATCAACGATTTATGAAATGAGCTATCTGCTGAGATTCTTTCTAGATGTCTATTGGGAATGTGTTTCGACAACCTTAAAGAACTGTTGCAATCCGTAGCAGAGAGATCTTATCCGTATACCTTCGACAGCAGCATGTGGAAATTGGGCCAATTTTTGAAATGCTATTTGAAACGCAGCGCTTTTTAAATACTGCATCAATATTCTACGGTATTATGATACATTCAGCACACCTAATCGCAATTTTTCCCAGGAAATAATTTCACCTTTTATCAATACGTTCAGTATAGAATAAGCGTTTCAGTCGACTATTTCGATACCTTGCTCAACAACAATCTATATGTATGAAGTAGAGACCTAATGAAAGGCCTAAAATATACTGTCAGATTATATAACATTCAGTATGTTGGTGAATTTGAAGGGATCTGACTGGAAACACTTACGAGACCCTACTGTGTCCAAAAGTCACGGAATTCCTCTTTCTATTGAATGAGACAGAAATTTTTATTTGTTCAGTTGTCCAAATAATGTGACGATTCAGTCTACGTTGTTTTTGTCTCAATAACGGGATAGCGCAGAAAACGGATATGACAATATATCGGAATATCTTTTTTTTTTTGCTCAATAAAATTATTTGCTTGGATAGAAATACACGATTGCTGATTATGATTGCTATAATAACTATAAACATCCACGGTGAGCATATATGTTGTGTTTTTGCTGCATTTCGTTGTTCCGTACTGTCGCACCATGTTTTCCATGATTGCCATTATTTCCAGTATTATTGTGACCAGCGGCGACCTGGCCGAGTGGTCGTGATACTCAGCACGGCGCGCGTGGAGGCAGGCTCCACCCTTCAACACTCTCCGGCAGTCACTGAGAGCGCCCTATGGAACGCCACATCCAGATTATCCTGGAAATTGCAAGGAAACATGGTCGACCAGTATTCTATGTTATTAAAGAAGGAGACAAGAAACGAATAGAATGCTTGAAGTACTGGGATCTGTACAATAGAATTTGTGATTACGGGACCCGTAACTAAAGAACTAAAACTATTGTGATCAGTTAAACACGAACCTCCAAAGTGGCTATCACTTTCGTATAGTTTCGCCTATAGTCTTGAAAGTTGTGTTATTGCTTTGCCAGCTGTTCCACGAAGTAGAGATAATAGGGATGATTTTGAGCTATAACAGTCGGCCAAATTTCAATCATTTGCTGCAAATTCAACCGAAAATAATTTTATAACAGACTTTTTTTGAACTTCTAATTTACTAATCAATGGTATCCTTTTTTGCTGATTGAGCCACTATTACGAAGTTGTTAAGGAAATAATCTATGCGGTAAACGTTTCAACGCACTTTGTCGTCATCACAGCCGATTGATTCGAATCGAGGTTACACAGTCATTTGTTCTCGATGTGATGTTCGCTTTCGTTCCAGTTCTTGTTAGATTCGTTAATATTTGCACCGACTTCATCAGGATGAACTGTCTAAGGAAAAGGGAGTATCGTCATTGGATTATCAAAATTACCATTTTTTCATTGCTGAGCTAAGAGAAGATTTTTTTTAATGAATTTTTTTTTAATATGGCTAATTCGTCTTCAATAGAGCTACAACTAATCAAAGCGAGTGTCCTCAGCAATTGTTTTCGTAAAGTGTCGATCGAGTAGAGAGGAGAACTGAACGATTCACTGTCATCACTGACCGTCGTGTAATAGAACATTAGTGTGAGATTTATTATAAAGCCCAATTGCTGCCTTTTCCTACAACTTTCTGCCGTGAGCGTTTTCGCATAAATTGACTTGAACTTTCAAGAAAGAGACCAATTTACTTTTGGCACTTCTTGTGTAATCCTTATGTACTCCGACGGACTATCAAACAATTTGAGCATTTTTTCGTTTTACTGGTTTGCAGTGGATCACAGAAAAGTCATTATGTATCAGCAGTAGAGTATATGCTCAAAGATCGATTGCTGGTGCTTCCACCTTCAACCTAAAGACATTAGTAAGGTTTGATGGGAGGCCGTCCTTGTTATCTCCGCGGAGGTTCACCAAAGCTCCTCATTCTTTGGGTCGGAAAATTAGAACCACTTCGCCTGTACACCGTTCGCTGACTGAAATCCAATAAGAAATGCTTCCGTCTGGTTGCAAGTCAGATCATCTCAACCACCAGTCGACGATAGTCATAAAATGACACTGTTATGCGCATGTAAGGGTTCACTTATCCAAGTACATAGTTGCTGTAGTTACAATATAGATAGATGATTTTCAAAGCCATATATGACCTCGCATGGCGCACATTCATACTATAGTATGAATTTCTTTGGAGCTTCCCTCAACAATTTAGAACAAATCAAAAACGAAAACAGAGTGACGACTAAGGGCAAGAAACTTTACAAGTACAGAAATCTTTCCTGTAGGCACGACTCTATGCCGGTGCCGTTCAGTCAGCTGTAGTCACGATATATAGCCATTTTTTCATCGAGCGAGTAAAAAAGGACACTATATGCTCCAATATATTCCACGAGACTTCTAAGACTTTTTGAGATTTTGTATGTCAGTGGCTTACATAGTACGTACGTTTTGCGGTCTCTCCCACCTTTCTGAGCCACACACATCCCATTTGCCAGGCCTACATTAGTGGGGAAGGGGGAAACAGAATGATCAGAATATTAATGTGAAATGTCGCCCGAGTCTTCCACGGACGATGACATGCAACTGTCATCAATTATGTAGGAACTGCTTTTCTACTGACTGTTTTCAACCCTTTTGGGACCACCTGTACCACTCATGGTACACGCGCCCTTTCATGGTTTCCTCGTCGAGCACAGATTTTTCAGTAAAACTTCAGTACTCATTTGGCAGCAGAAAAAATCGAGGTTCTGATATTGTATTTGATTTTCAGAGATACTCTTCTAGTAAGCTGCTGTAATGAAGAGAAAAATAAGTTTTTCGTCAGAGTGTATAGTGTGTTTAGCATTTGTCTTGCTTCGCTTTTCGCTTGATAAAGTGTTCTTACTGTAGGTTTAATAATTCTCGATATCCAAGAAATGGCAGTTCTAACACCAAACTTATTTCTAGTAAAGGTCTTTTGATGCGCTGTAGCAACGGCGAAAAAAAAACTGCGCTTCATTTTTGAGGTTTATTATTTGCAATTCTGGCGTCTGTGCGTGACTTCTTTTAAATAGCTAACGATAATCAAATAGCTTTTTCACAGAAAAAGTCGCCTACAGAGCATTAAAGCAAAGTCTTTCTTGCACCTACGTCAAACTCAAAAATTCTTTCAAAACGGAGAATATTTTTCTAAATAAATAACGAAATTCACGCCCTTCCAAGGCTGCAGCTGAAATAGCTACGCGCACTGCCATCAGAGGAGCACGACTTTCGTTATTTATTTATCATTTCTCTTCTATCACAAGGAAATGTTTATATTTATCCTGATATTCTGATACAACACAACTGACTCTACATGCTCATGTACTTATGATGCATATATGTTTCCCATGCGCGAAGAAAACTGTGAGGGTGAAACGTAATTTTATTTTTGCACATGTACCCTGTAGAAATTTCCGCAAAAAAAATTGGACAAAGAATTATCATGATTAATGCTATCAAACGGCTACTGAACTTTGAACAAAAAACTGTCCGCAGACCCTAAGCAAGCGAACAAAAAGAAATCGAATTTGACACATATTTCATTTCCGCTATTACAGTACACTACAGTTTGCTTTTCCATGAGCCACGTAAAGTATCGCAGTCAGCGAATATTCCCAAGACTGGCTATGGATTGATTTCGGCATTTATGGGACGATTTTTTCTGTTCAGCAAACTCGACGCTGTTTATGCACGTTTATTTTGTACAAAATCGCGCAATAGTGCTTTTATCGGTGCCTAACGTTTCCGCAGTCTTGCTCTCTTCAAAGCCTGGAGGAGTCACACTCTTGTTTGACTAAGTTGATGCACATCAATATGAATCTTTCAGCACTCATGAAGGCAACTGCCGAAACATTAGCCACCGATACAAACTATATTGTACTCTTTTCTACAAAATAGACGCGCATAGACAATCTCGTGTTTGCTAAACAAAAGAAAGTCACGGAATCGCTGAATGCTCAAGTTATCGATCGACAACTGGAACTCCAAGGAAGAAGCTTTCTCCACCGAAAAAACCAAGTTTCAGAAGGGCTTTTTATTCTTCGTTGCCGATGAGCTGAAATCGCATGCATTATGCAACATAATTTTCGACAGCTTATTCACTGTTTTCTAATTTTCAATTACTACGATAGCTTAGGAGCATTTTATATAATAAAACATATCAAAAACAAAAGATTTTTAGCATAATACTCATTGTACGACTTTTGCAGTTGACACAGTGCCAACAAAAGTATAATTTCTCATTGGGAGGGAGCTTTTTTTTCAACACATAAGAGTTATATTTACACCAAAAAAATATGCACGTTTAGAGAAAATTGTTAAGTATCGAAGTAATACAAAAAGCTGAAACTTATTTACAAAGTGGGTAAAACCCCAATCAGATAAGAAAAATCGTGCGTCGGCTGTGAGTCGCACAGCGCGTGGCGGTTTCTAGTGTGATCTCGTAAATCGTGAGTCGGCGAGAAGGTTAAAACCTCAAATCTTTGTGCTGATCAGTTTTTGTCGAAGACGTAATGAACTAGAGTTCATAAAGCATCCCTGAAGCTGACTGAATGTGTATGCTTCATCCACTGGTGGACTGCTGTTGTATCAAGTAGGTTCTATCATTCTTTCCAGACACGTCTTGATCCGTTTTGTACCAACCCTGGCCGAGCCCAGAATGATAAAAGGCATAGTGAGTTCAGGGCACGATTAAAATATGAAAATTATCGCACAAAGGATATTCGGTTTGACCTAACGACCACACTATAGCATCCTAACGTCAGTCTGACCATTTAATCGCCTCGTGCTCGTTTATTCCTCGGTAAGTTAGTGAATAAAAAGTCAAACAAATGAATAATTTATTCGAAGCACTTCACAATTAAATCTGTGTTTTAGGGAATGATGGCAAACATAGTGTAAAAATTCAATCAAACCTCGAGTGAAACTGAGATTGTCAAATATTCGTGTGGAACTAATGATATACCTATCCCATTTTTTAAATTGCACTCGGTTGTCTTGCATGTGGAAGTCACCGTGTTAGCAAATACAAAGCATGCGTAACTAGTCATTACGCTTGTCACTTTAAGAAGTGTTTTTATTCAAATGTTTGTTTCGTATTGAAACTGAAAGTGGTAGAATATGATATGACTTTGATTTTTGTCTACATTTTTCCTTTCTCGCTATGAACTATTTTAGCTTGGTCAATGTCAACATAAATTACATTACGTGATCGTCCCCAACAAGATGGAAGATTTGGATCTGTTCTATGAAATTTCGTAGTAACTGCACGTAGGATTAGAGTTAGAACATGACCAAATGCGTGAGTTTTGTAGAAACCATTTCAAATAAAAGTCACAAATTCTTTCTAATAGTAGTTTCCTGTTTTCAAGTCCGTGCTATTCCACTAGGTTCAAGGTGTGTGAAGCTAGCACCAGTGGGGTCAAGGTTATAGTATGAAATGGTAAGACACTTATAAACCTATTTTTGCAGAATAATTCAAACATCTGTAGGAAACACGTTTTGCAAGCTGAAGTCAATGCGAAGGCTAAACTTAAGAACTCGGAAAATCGCTTAGAGCAAACGATCTAAAGAGCCGCTACGGTTGTTAAACTGTGTCCATCATTCATGTGCAAGTTGTAAAAGGTGAAAATCAGCATGCCGGACCTGATTGTGGTTCATATAACACCTCTTTGCATTCGAGCGGTTCGCTGTTACACTTATTCATTATCATTGGTTCATTGGATTATCTTATAGTTCCTTCCGCATTTTTCTTCTATACAACTTTTTTCTCTATTTTTAATTGGGTCATTGTCAATGGTCATCGCATGCTGGAGAATGTTGTAGTAGCTCCACGGTATACGGTCGTAACACTATCACTCACCATCTAAGTATATTAACTACTGCAAAATGATGTCTCGATGAACACCTCATACATTGACCGGCCATAACAGCTCCTCTGCACTCGTGATCATCAGCAAAATCTTTTGCTGCGACCGCATAAACAAGACTTTCTCAATCCGATCATCATTTTAGATGGTCCTGGGTCTACTACGAGGGCAACACGGGCCACAACTCAGCTTTTTCGCAACAGAAACCCGTTAGCTCAACTAGAGCCAAAGTGCTCGGAAGATTATTCCGTGCTCTGAAGCAGCATTTGCGAGAGAAAGAATTCATAGGCTAGCACTAGTTTAGAACAACCTCATCGACTTCTTTGATCGTCAGCGTCATTCATTTCACAAAGAAGGCACCCAATCTTTCCGCTGTAAGCGATTGTACATCAGTTTAATCATGACGGCGATTACAATGTAGATTGAATGATTTATTCAATTCAAATGAATAACAACTGAAACAGAAAAGTGTCGACATGCGAAAGAGCCCAGAGGTTAATTTAATAATGAAAAAGCTGCTTAGAGCTTTGAGAAGGCAAAAATCTCGAATTTTAAGAAATACAAACTCATCGCATTCATTAACTGATCACTCAAGATATTTTTTGCTGAATTTTTGTTGGATGAAATGCCAGGGACTCGAATAGGTACATTTGGCTTAGTAGGGAAAACCATTGCTACAGGTAGGGTGAAGCCACTAACTTTAAAGTCTGTAGTACGCTGAGTGATTCGCATGCTTTAAAACTGACTAAAAAACATAAAATATCACAACTTCTAAAAGAAAACACACAAAAACAAATAAAACAAATCAAAATTTTACTGATGAAGCTGAAGTAGAATGCGTTCAGCTTAGGTCAAGTACTGTTTTGTACTCTATGGATCTCCTTAGCAAACATTCCACAGATAAACGTATGCATATATGGCCAAAACAAAGATTTGCGGTTCCATATCACCTTCTGTTCTACCATCTGCCATAAAAACAAACGGCGGCGATGATTCGGGAGGCGATAGTCAAACCAACGCCTTTAGAGAATTGAAATCAAACACACAAACAACCAGTAATAGCTCAATCAACCTGGCGTTTCATAAGTATACTACTGAGTGTATTCAAAAGTTCCGCGACTCCAAGAATAAACTTCTAAGTCTGTGGTTCCAGTCTGTGAAGAATAAAATCTTTATTGATGTAAGGGCCACTTTTCTCAATTATCAAAATTTTTCATTATGAATGGAGGACCTTTTTTGCTTAGACCAAAACTATGCAGCATACAGATTAATGGTGGTTTACTGCGAGGAGAGCGAGTTGATAATAATGCCGCTCATCACGCGCACGGTGCTTGTTTGGCTCCGTGCTGAGATAATATTCTTCTCATTCCTCTGCCGTCAAATATTTAATGTCAGACTTGTTGAAAATGGCTTCTTTGCAGGCGAATTTTGAATGCCACAATCCGGCTATGCTGGATCCCAAGGCTGAACCGAACAAACCACTACTCAGTGACATTTATAAAAAAGATGACAGTACTCTTGTTGCGGTAGCAGCAGACTGCTCTAAGACCTCTGTGAACGATGGATACAGCGGAACGAGGTAAACTCAATGAATGCGGAGGCACGTTTGAAAGATCTAGAACTTAGGACATAAAATAGAACATAAAATAAAAACTTTTAAATGGTGTTATCACTAATGAAGAGCTCACTATTATTTCAAATGCGGGAGTTTTGAACGGTGTTGAAGTGATTAGTTTATGGTTTATAATTGTGGCTTGCGATTTTAAAGGGTTATGCTATGCGAAAAATCTTCTGTTTGATACGTTGTCCTGGAGGTATTGCTGAGCATCCAAAAACTGAGCAAATGGCAAGCGACAAAGCAGTAGCGAAAGTGCACGAGCTTTCGCCAAAGTTGCACGGAATGTCGTCATCAGAAGGATCACTACTACACAATTCAGTATGCAGTACCTAGTAGAAATCGATTAAGAACTGTTAAGAAACTAATGACACAATCCACCTCGGAAATTTTCTCAGACAGAGTTTCGAAAATTTCAAGCAATACTTTCCTGTTGTCTGGCAGGAAAAGAAGAATGAAAAGTCTTCGCTGGAGAGGAATTTTTAAAAAAACTTAGTAACCATTCAAAAGCTCAAATTCCGCGAGACTGCTGTGAGTGTTTGCCTTTGGAAAAGATCTTCTTACAGAATCGTAGCATTCAGAATAAAACTATGTTCCACATGGGGTGCGTTTTTGTTATTAACAGACTCAAATTTCGTTTGAAAAAAAACTCTCTCCATAGACTGCTGATGATCCTTTGATGGCCTAAAAACCGGAAAATCCATGAATGCGTTTGCTTTTTGACAAAGCTGTTTTACAGCATTGGAGCAAAAAAAAAATTTTGCTCTTCACACAAGTGTATTTCCTACACGACACACCGCTTCCCTCAAAATATAAGAAAACATTCAATAACACAAGTTTCGACAGCTGCAACAATGTGCTTACTTTCCGAAGAGAACGTTTCGCTGAAGTTTAGCAGGATAAATGAGACTGAGTATCACATGCGCCGCGCACTGCTTGTCGGTAGCGTGCGCGGTGGGTGTGGATCGATAACGCACGAACGATAGAACATATCAGGTGCGATTCACATGTGGAGTGCGAATTTTGCGCACAATTCGCGATATTTTCACGCTATGAAAAAACTCCAGGTGAAACTTATGACTTTGATACTACAAGATAGCCTCTACAAGTTTATATGGTCTTCATGCTTTCAGAGAAATATAAACGTGATATAATGTGATAAGGATGTACATGTTTTGAGCTGATGATCTAGTGGTATGCAGGCACCTGTTTCGCCCTACTGGGGCTCAACAGTACCACCCTCCGTCGGTTCAGCCGATTGCCTGAGGTTAAACAAACCTCTAAAGGGAATCGACAACGAGTATCAAATCACCCCAAGTCAGGCGATTTACTTATCTGACACTGTGGTGGCCAGCAGTCGAGGGCGTGGCTTTATAATGAAAAATACCTCTTCTATCGACCCTTTTTTTACAGACTCGCTCAAAATGATATAATCTGATCGCGATATGCATGTTTAGAGATAATAGCTCTAGTGGTATACAGGCGCATGTTTTGCCCTATTGGGACTCATCATTACCACTCTCCCTTTGTTCAGCCTAACCACTGAGGTTAAATAATCCTTTAAAAGGAATCGACGCCGAGTATTAAAAAAACTCAAGTCGGGTGATGTACTTACCCGACATTGCGGTGAACAACAGTCGAGTGATGCGTCCTATCAGGACGAAAGAGGCGACTGTGTATCACTAGACCTATCAGCTCAAAACATGCATACCCTTGTCATATTATATCATTTTGAGCGGGCCTTAGAAAGAGCGCTCGATGGGAGAGGCATGAGCTTTTCCATTACAATTTTGAAATTAAGCTCTAAGCACTCCCTAAGCAGTGCGTAGAAAATCTCCACTACAGTAGTTGGTAAAAACATCGAATTCTCTGATGTTTTCCAGCAAGCAATACATCTCGCAGAAGGACATAGTAATGAGGACCAATCTCACCTACGGAAGCCGTAGACATTACGATGGGTCATCGTTCTTGTTCGTCAAACCAGTCGTATGACTATTACAAGGTACCGATGACGTAATGAAGATCGATTTTTTGAACGACTATAGCAAAAAAAAACATTTTCTGCCATCGAGAAGATGATATGTGCTCAAAAAAGAAAAAACTCCGACGCCTTCTATAGACTGCTTCTTTATAGACCCTCTCAAAATCGTACAACTTATTACTCGGCGTCGATTCCTTTATAGAGGATTATTTTAGCCTAAAGGGATCGGCTGAAGCGAGCAAGGGCGCCACCGATGAGTCCCAATGGGACGAAACAGGCGCCTGTATACCACTATACCTATCAGCTCAATACATGCATGTCCTCAAGAGATTATATCAGTTTGAGCGGGTGTATAAAAAAAGCGGTCCATAGATGAGGTGCAAACGTGATAATAATAAAAGTGCGAGGCGCGTGTGAAATATTACTTCATTTTGAATGCTAAAGTGCTTTTCAAAAAACAATGACGTACAGCAGTCTGCGAGATTAAGGCTTTCGAATGATTACTTGAACGTTCAGCGATAAGTTCTCATTCCTCATTTTCTACCAAACAACAGGAAAGAACCTTCACGCACTTTAATTTTGTGAATAACACGATGTTACCCAACAGATGCGGAAATCACTGCGAAAATCAACAGACCAACAAGCGACAATAAGACCAGATTCAGTTCGACAATTTCCCCATTTTCCTACAACTAACATAGAAAGCGTGAAAAAAGATGTTTTAACTGTGAACGATATAAGTTAGCTCATGACGTGAAAGCGATTCTTAATACAAAATTTGCTAAGAAAATGCTGTGCTCATGAATGTGACACAACTCTTAAGAAAGTTCCCAATAATCTTGACTGTCTATCAACCTCAACATGCTTCAGTAATTCTTATTTTTTCTTTCTTCTTGTGCGAGGCACGAGGTGTTAAATTCAACTTGATTCACATAATCAAACAGCTGATGTTTCCGCAGGTCGCCTTCTTCAGAACCTGGAAAGTCAAAGTCGTTCACAATCCAATCAGTCAAACACTTCCATCACTTCTTTAGAGAAAATTTTCAGACCTAGATTTCAACCGCATCAAGCACAAAGTCATCCTTAAACATATCACCGCTTCTATTATATGTCTATCACTGAATGAACAGGTGAAGAACAACGGAACGGTAATCATCTAGGCCAGTAATGCACTATAACCATCGTAAAAACAGTCTTATATAGTGACTCACATCACGGGTGATTACGAGGCAATCTTCCCTGCGGTTCACAGTTGGATTGGTCGTGTTTATCCAGAACGCCTCAAGTATCTTTCGCGCTGATGTTTTTTGCTCCTGCTCAAGGATGGTGACATCTATATCAAATCCTCCGGCATGTTTTTGGGCTCTATGTGTACCTAACGGGATGTTTTTTCCAGTATGGCGCAGGTCAGCTAGGTGTTCTTCTATGCGAGCATAGAGCGGCCTACCCGTTTCGCCAATATATTTATCGTCGCACGCTTTGCAAGAGATTAGGCACACTGCGCCTACGCTCATGCAGTCACCGTCTCTGCCGTAAGGGCACATTCGACGGTTTTTTGTTGTGCAGAAGCGGTCATATAAACGATTACGAACTAACTGGTGCCTAAGAGTATTTGGTGGTATTTCTGTTACTGACACCAGGTGCTCTAAGCCTACTCTTTCCAAACAACGTTTTGTAGCCGTACTTATCTCATTTGGAAAGAACGAGAAGATAAACGGGATCTTACTTTCTCTATAACTTTCGTGCAAGAACGTGTTGTTTCCTCTAAACCTAAGTCGGGGGTTACAAAGTTATAGCCATTAGAAATGGCTATTTCCCGACCTAGCTTTTCTGATTCTCTTCTTTACTCCTTTTCGGTGCACACACTGCAGGCTGTTTGAAACATGCCTTTTACTGGCGCTTTTTTATGTGCGAAGGATGAGAGGAGAGATAGTGAACCAGGTTATTGTTATTACTTGGCTTGCACCACTTTGTGATATTAGCCTTTATCGCTTAAGTATAGTTGCATGCTCAGAAAATAAAGCCACTTATGTTTTGGTGTCTCACTAAATTATATATACTCTGACTGTCACCTAGCAACCTCGAACATCTGTCTAGCTCTCCTTGAGTCGAACAGATGACTAAGCAATGATCTATATACTTACAGCAGAGTGATGGCTGTCGATAAATCACTGGAGATTCTACTTTGGACATGAAGGCAATAGCTAGGTTAGGCCCAGTTTCTGCCCCATTGCCAACCCCTTAGTCTGTGAAAAGTATTTCCCGGGCCTTCTGAAGATTGAGCAAATCAGACATTCTTTCAAGAGTATCATGAATTGCTGAATCGATAAGCCAAACATGCTGGCAGCTCCTTGATGTTTTGTAAGAAGCTCGTGTGTGGCTTGTGATGCAGAGTCATTTGACAAGTGGGTATAGAGAGATGTGACGTCAAATGACTCCATTGCGAACGCGATATTTGGATTCGCGTTGCGCAGACGACATATGAGTGTTAATCAGATGGGCTGGATTGTGTCTTACTATCTGGGATGTTTATAAATTCAAGAACCATGCTATCCTATCCGTCGGTCCGTCTACACAACTGATGATGGGTCTAACTTTGAATGTAGATGGATTATTAGACATCATATCATCACTGGATATTAACTTATGTGTTTTTATAAGCAAGTATAAGACGGGACAAGTTGGTGATTGAATTTTTGATTGGGTGATGATAGATGGTCTTAAGCCTGCCGCTTTTGCCGTTTGGGCCCACTCATTGTTTGATTTGCGGTACTGCCTCTTAAATTCCTTCTCGGAAGATCATCGGTAAAGCGAAGCATCTTCGAGATGCCTTTCAGTCATGTCGATACCTAGCTGTCGAGCAATGACTACCACTCTCCACCCTTATCGCTACTGATATTTTGATTTTTTTCTTGCCTTATCGTATCCCGAGCTCCTTGCATCCCACGTTTTTGCACCTCCGTGAGTCTTTATAGAAACCTTGCGCGATAATGTATAAGACTTCTAGAAGTTTCGTTCGCAAATTTCCTTAATTTTCTATCAACTTCCTCGTTGGGATCTTATTGTCTGTAGAACGGCTGAGGAAATGGTGGTATAGATAGGGTCTCTATTTGCTGTTGTTTTTCCCTACTAATATCATCGGCTTTAGCTTTTTTATGGAGTTTGCCTTGCAGATCATATAGATTGCACGCAACCTTAAGCAGATATACCTTCGAAATGGGCTGAGATGGTGAAAATCTCGGACCCAATTCTAAAAGTGAGCGCGCACGTTCAGGGAGAATTATGCCTCCTAACACCGTGACCCTGGAATTTATTGGTGCATTATTTGCCCTACTGTGACTGTTCGATCTTCTTTAGCGGTAGCCGCATGCCTTCTAGCAATCATATTATGCGATCTACTCAAAAGATCATCGAACTTTCTTCGCGAAGTAACTTACTCAACTTAATAAAATTGCAAATCAACTTTGACCCACCAGCGATTCTCCTATAAAGGTCGTCTTCCAAATGCTGAGCACAATATTGTTCCTTTGTCACACACTTCTTCAGCTGAGCGAACATCTAGTCCTGCTTGCTTCGTAAGCAGTTTCGAGCACTTCCATTTCAATTTTCAGTATTTTACGGCTGTCCTCTGGTACACCACATACATCATGTAGTCATTTTCGTTTTATGAAGTTTGGCACGACTCTATGTTGGAGCGGCGTCAGAGAAACTTCACGCAAGACAAGAATGCGTGAATCCTTACACCTTCTAGCTAGCCTCTTGTAAAGCATGCGTGACGATTACATTGTAGAAACAGGTGTACCACTTTGCCTCCAAGTAAAAGAGCACATCGGTACCAGCACTGCCAGAACACTGGACGAAAAACAGCCATGCAAACGAGCAGGGTTTTGGAAGGGATTTAGCACCACAGACCACATCCACACGATCACAAGACCAAAAGTTCGACTTTCTATAAACCTCGGCATAATCAGTTGATATGTGAAAATCGAGAAAACTTATCTTGATTAGCTGGCGCGAGGTTGGTAAAGTAGTTGTAGAAATTCGGTTGACGTTTCGGCGACACGCCTTCATCAGAGCCTGGGCGTATGTAGTGTTAGTCTATTTGAATGATTCGGGTGGTCTTATTTATATGCTGCCTAGGTCAGGTTAGAAGAAAAAACGAAGAAATGGCGCGAGATCTCGTGTGATGGTGACACATTCTTCCTTCCGGTTCATTTCGGGGTTTTTGGTGTTTATCCAAAATGCCTCAAAAGTTTTGCGCGTGGATGTTTTTGATTCCTGCATCAGGATTGTGACAGTCACATCAAAATCCTTCTTGTTATGTTTCTGTGCCCCATGTAAACCTAAAGGTTTGGATTTATCTATTTTAGATTTACTGTCTAGATGTTCTTTTATGCGGATGAAAAGTGGTCTACCCGTTTCGCCTATATATTCTTCCCCGCATGTTTTACATGTTAGCAAATGAATTGTGCCCGACCTCATACAATCTCCCTCTTTTCCGTTGGGGCAGATTATACAGTTGTTGGTGTTGCACAATCGATCATAGAGTCTATTGCGGATCAGCTGATGGCGTAGGTGGGAGGTGGAGTTTCGATAATTACCACGGAATTTTCAAGACCGCATCTTTTTAGGCACCTTTTAACCGCGCTACTAATTTCGTTTGATATAAATGGCAATTTGAAGGGGACTCTATTCAGGTGCGGAGTATTGTTCTTTTGTGACCTAATTCCACTTTTTGAATATTCCCTAGTGGCAAATGTTTTGTAGCCGTTAGAAATGGCGATTTCTCGTGCCAAGTCTAATGATTCGTTCCTTTCTTCCTCTCCTGTGCACACACACTTGTGCACACTGCACACTGCACCTCTTGTGTGGAACAGACAATGAAACAATCATCTATATACCGGCAGTAGAGCAATGGGCGGTGAACGAGAATTGGAGCTTCCACCTTATACATAAAAGCGATGGCAAGGCTAGGTGCTAAGCGTTGACCCATGGCTAACCCCCTGAGTTGTGTGAAGTATTTTCCCGACCACCGAAAGATTGAACAACTAAGACATTGTTTTAGGAGGGTCATTAGTTGCTGAATTGTGAAGCCATACATGTTTACTTTTTGCTCATTTTCAGTTAAAAGTTCGAGAATGGCTTGCATTGCAGAGTCATTTGATACGTTTGTATAGAGTGAGCTAACACCAAATGACTCCATTACGTGCGAGTTGTTTGGTTTCGCGCAACGTAGGTGGTCAAGAAACATTTTTGTATTGGGTAGATGGGTTGGTATGAATTTGAGCACCTGAGTAAAAATAACGTTTAGAAACCACGTTATTCTATCCGTTGGTCCGCCTATACAACTGATGATAGGTCTAACCTTGTATGTTGATGGATCGTTCGACACTAGATCATCAATAGATGTAAGTTTATGTGTTTTTACGAGAAGGTATTGAACCGGACAAATAGGATTATTGTTTTTGAGTCGAGAAATAACTGGAGTTTCCAAACCCGCTGCACTTGCCGTGTAGGCCCATTCTTTGTTTAATTTTTTACATTGGAGTTTACATTTCTTCTCAGAGGATGGGCGATAGAGGGAGACATCCTGAAATGTTTCTCCGTTATATCGACATCCAGCTGATTTGGAATTACTACAAATTCCTCACATTTATCACTTACAGATAGACGGATAGTTTTTGATCTTACGAACTCCCTGATTTGGGACAAACCTTGTTTTTGTTTGAGTGTCAGATTAGAGCTTACTTTTCTATGCCGAAAGTGGTTGAGTATTTACAGAACTTCGTTTTGAAAAAGGGGGAAAAATAGGGTCGAGTTCGCTATTTGGTTTTTCTTCCTTGTAAAAAGCTTGTGGGAATGGAATGAATGGAACCAATTCACGTGTTTTTATAAGCAAGTGTAAGACGGGATATGGTGGTGATTGGATTTTTGATTGGGTGATGATAGATGGTATTAAGCCTGCCGCTTTTGCCGTTTGGGCTCACTCATTGTTTAATTTGCGGTACTGCCTCGTAAATTCCCTCTCAGAAGATCATCGGAAGCGAAGCATCTTCGAGATGCCTTTTAGTTATGTCGATACCTAGCTGTAGAGAAATGACTACCAACTCTCCACTCTTATCGCTAACTGATAGCCTGATTTTTCCTTACATTATCAAATCCCGAACTTCTTTCATCCCACATTTGCACCTCGGTGAGATTTTATTGTAACCTTCTAGCGCAATAATAAATAAGACTTCTGAAAGTTTCGTCCGCAAATTTCCTAAATTTCCTACCAACTCCTTCGTTGGGATCTTGTTGCCTGTAGAACGGCTGAGGAAATGGTGGTATTGGTAGAGTCTCTACTTGCTTCTGTTCTTCCCTACTAATCTCATAGGCTTTAGCTTTTTTACGGAGTTTGCCTTGCAGCTTATGTAGATTACACGCAACCTTACGCAGGGATACTTTAGAAATGGGCTGAGATTGTGAGAATCTTGGACCCAATTCTAAAAGTGAGCGCGCACCATCAGTGGGAGTTATGCCTCCTAGCACCGTGACCTTGGAATTTGATGAGCATTATTTGCTCTGCTGTGATTCGTTTGACTTTCTTTAGCAGTAGCGTATGCCTTCCAACAATCATATTATGCGGTCTACTCAAAAGGTGATCGAACTTTCTCCGCAGTGTAACTTTAGCATTCAACGTAACAGAGTTGCAAATCAACATTGACCCACCGACGATTCTCCTCCAACGGTCGCCATTCAAATACTGAGCACAATATTGTTTCTTTGTCACACTTCTTCAGCTGAGCGAACATCTTGTCCTGCTTGCTTCGTAGGCAGTTTCGGAGCACTTAGATTTCAATTTTCAGTATTTTACGGCTGTCCTCTGGTACACCACATACTTCATGTAGTCATTTTCGTTTTATAAAGTTTGGCACGACTCGATGTTGAAGCAACGTCAGAGAAACGTCGCGCAAGACAAGAATGCATAAATCCCTACACCTCCTAGCTAGCCTCTTGTAAAGTGTGCGTAACGATTACATTGTCGAACCAGGTGCACCACTTTGTCTCCATATAAAAGAGCACATAATCGGTAACAGGACTGCCAGAACAATTTACGAAGTACAGTCATGAAACGAGCAGGGTTTTGGAAGGGGTTTAGACCATAGACCACATCCACACAATCACAAGACTTATTGAAGTTTCATCAGTTTGCAAGAGACGGCTCTGCCTCACTTTCATGGACTTGAAGAAAGCCTTTGAATCAGTGAAAACAGAAGCAGTCATAGAGGCTCTGAAAAACCAGTGCATACTTACTCGGTATCGAAGGTTTCTTGGTGGGTGATATAAAGATTTCACAACGAAAATCTATGCCATTCTATAACGATCTTAATATCGACGTAAGAAGAGGGTTTCTACAAGGCGATACAGCCTCACCCAAATTACTCACTGCCACCCTCATGCGAACATTAAAATGAGCTACATGGGAGCGAAAGTCGATGGTCAAAAATCAAATCATTTTTATTTCGCTGGTGTTTACGTGCTTATAACATTAAGCATCAGCCAGGTGGATGCTGACAGATTTCGATAACGTCTCTGAAAGATTGGTCCCTGCCTGAATCTAACGAAAACGATATTTATGAGCAACGGGTGGGTTTTGAATGCTCCATTCACACCCAACAAAACGAACATCTTCGATTGTTTTAGTTACGTCTAAATAGGCCATGAAATCAGCATGATGCACGATCTATCTCCAGAGTTGAGCAGAAGGAAACGGAGGGCCTGGGGAGAGTTTAAGAGCATCGAGGACGTAGTGGAGAGCACAAAGAACATCCGAATCCTTACGCACCTTTTAGACTCGACGATTACCCTAGCCTTAACGTACGCAACAGAAACCTGGTCGCTATCTAAGCAGCATGAAAGATTACTTGGTGTTATCAACGCACAGTCGAAAGGCTAATGCTAGGAGCGTCCCGTATCTTACAAATGAGCGAAAGGATCCGAAGTTCCGACCAATGCTAACGATCGAAGATCAAAGATGCCAATCAACACTCCAGGATATCGAAATTATGGTGAGCCGGACACGTGATGCGCTTCAACGCACCGATGAACTGGGGCCCTTACCGACTGGATTCTAGGGATATCAAGCGTTCTACAAAACGAACACCTACCTGATGGTCCGATTTCTTCGCGAGAAGCCTAGAAGAAAGGTATGATGTTTAACGAATCTCTAGAGCGAGGATGACCCGTTAGGCTACTTCAACACGCTGTAATTAGAAATGGACATGTTGCTCGCGCTTGCTCGAGCCACTCTGCGAACAACGGGACGACAGTGATACAAGTGACACTCGGTAAAGTCAGAGTTAGACAAATGCCTCACTGGGTGTGAATAAAGCAGAGAGACATAACGGAGGAGATTTTGAAGGAGTTATTACCGCTCTCACACAAGAATGTAGAACTCAACATGGAATGCTGAAAAAGTATGCAGGATAATTTGAAAACTCTGAAAATGAACGGCAGAAAAAAAATGTTTCTTTATCACGTGTGACCTTGCGAAATGTCTCCTCTGAGAACTCGATGTGAAAGGTATTATTATTCATCTGTGTCAGCTCATTACGATTTGTCTCCACGTGAAATAATTGGTGGATAACTCAAAGAAAGTGGTGAGGTGAGGAGAAGCCATTGTGTTTCTAAAGCGATAAGAATTTAGATGTCGTAGTATTTCCGTTTGGGCAAAAGCACTAGACTAGCAAAGTTACACTTAACTTCCCGTTTAGTGCTTTTCAAGGGGGTTGAATCAGCGATAAATGTCGTCTTGAGTGAATAGAGACCATTCTCTTGAATGGTTCTCAAGTAAACATCAACAAGTAACGTGCTAATGTAAATTGAGAAGCTACTCTCCAGCTGGTGAAGGTTAAGTCGATCCTAACATTGTTTGCAGCATCAAAAATGCATACAGAGGTTCGTTTTCCTGGTTAAAATTTTCTGATGAACAGAAAAACAGACTTATGAGTCCAAGTTGGGGGTGACGCCCACTTGAAGTAATGAACAATACGGGTCTTTGATCTGCAATGAAATCAATGCAATGCAATAAAAATTAGAACAGTGAAGAAAACGGAATCGCTTTTGAGTGCTAAGCTAGATTATGGAATGCAAAAAATGCCGTATCGTTTACATAGGTTAAGAGGACTACCTGGTTAATATGTAAAAGCCTATGAGCTATCCTTGCTGAAACTATAATTGTTCTATATGAATCTGATAATAAGGGAAATAATCTTAGTTTACCTATAGCGCACGGCAAGAAGTTGAAAAGTGAGAGAAGCTTGGTTTGAGCAGACATCTTCGTTAGTGAGCAGACTGATAAGCGCCCGCAAACCAAGCAATGGTGGTTAGAACCCCTTCGAATTTAAACACTTCCCACAGGCGAAATCGTACAAGAAACTTTGCGATAAGTTGACGATCTAATGCCATACTTAATCACTGTAACCTCTTGAATTACATCGAAAAGGCACAAATGCTGAACGTTAAAAATAATTTTCCACGGGAACGAACTAGTCACGCGCTGCATGGATTGTCATATAAAAGTTCATCGAAATGACTGAAGAGCAATTCTTTGCTGCAAATGCTTTCAAAAAGTCCACTTCATCGAGAAGTAAAGACTTTCACGTCTTCTTGGTATAAAATAACAGAATCGTAGCCTTATTATGATCTACGAAAATCAAATCTCAATTCACGAATACCATATTCTGACCATGCTCTCGATATGCAATAAACTTTACTTCAAGAACAGCCTATTCTCAGTGCAAGTGGAAATTCACTGAGAAGCTATTCTCCGCTTCAGTCTTTTCAATTAATCAGTTTTTCCACCTCTTCTTACACAGATGATATTATAGTTGGTATGGCTATCTTGCCGATGGTTTGGGAGATTACCTAGGGACGTACGTTATCAAAAAAGCTTTCTGAAATGATAAACCTTATTAGGATATCTGAGCGAATATACGAAGTCCTCTTTCGCATTTATGATATGGCAGACCAAAAACGTAAAACGTCGATTTTACTCAGTTCCTCAATGGAAATTTATCCAACTAACCATCGTTCTTCAGCGGAACTCGGCATAGAAATTAATATGAGCCCACAACCAAATTCTAGAAAGACATGAGCAATGCACCTAGACGAGATGTACCACTGTCTGACCATATCAAGAAATGAAGCAGTGAGCGTATGGATTCGGGTGTGTTCTGTGAAATAGTTTGCTTATTTTGATGGAAAAGTGGGCGTGATTCGAGGATTGCAAACAAATTTTTCAACATCGAAGATACTTTAAAGATCGATTTCAATTCAGAGTCTCGTATTTTGAAAACTAACGTATTATTCAGAGTGTAAGTTATGTGCATAAAATAAGTCTCAATAATCATTTATAGGTAACGTCACCAATACACTAGTCCACCGGCGTATTAGAAAACGTTAACTTTATTCTAAGCATTGTGGCTAGAGCTAAAGTAAGACTTTGTAGTCACTTAGAGCAAGAAATAGTCTTGTTCTTGTCAAAAGCAATTTGATTTAGGTAAGATCGGCTCTGTGATGGCATCTACACTATTTACTGCGACTGAAGTCTGATAACAAACGGTTTGGTTCTTGACGGTACAATGTATGGTGAGTGATTCTTACTACCATCATCACGACGAGAGCTGAAATCTCCACATAGGCATGTATCCCGCTGCAGTTTCAAAAATTTTCATTCTGAACACAACTAACTTGGAGTAACGGCTGCTCAGAAGTTTTCCAACTCTGCCTTCTTCGCCACTGAAAAGAAAAGCTTGTTTATACGTTTTTCATTCGACTGTTTTTGCAGACCTCGCTCAGTTTACACTTGACACTTCATTGATCAGTTTTCACAGCATTTTTCTTCACTGTGCGGATCCTAGTACTTCTAGTATTCAGTTAGTTTTTTCGTCTCCTTCTTAAGCGTTTTAAAATGCTGGTTGAGCGAATATCCCTGCAGTAATGAGGATGACCTGGCTGGGGAGTTGTTCTTGACTACAGGGAAGGGTTGGATATGGAGGTCTGCTACACGAGCGTCGAGAAGAGCATCACAACCACTGGGCCACCACGCCTCCACCCGAGCTCTCTCGGAGCGATAATAATCTAATGACATATTTTAAGCCTATCAAAGTCTGTTATGACACTTATACAGTGGTAGGCAGCTGTTTCGACGCTGCAGTCTCATCAGTAGCACGGTGCCGGTTCAGCCGATTCCTCACAAGGGAGTAAACTCACACATGTAGAGGAAAGGATTTTTAGCGAGGCCTATAAAAGCGGTCAAATGGAAAGGTATGACTTATTTTATCATCCATGAGCTTTGTTGCCGGTCACTAAAATGTCGTGTATTTTATCACCTAACTTCCGGTGATTTGTTGTTCGGCGTCGATCAATTCTATATGTAGAGGTCTCTCTTGAGAGAGATCTGCTAAATCGAACTTTCTAGCACTGTATGAGTGCTACAACAGTTAAAGCTTGTTAATAGAGTCACTAACGTAACTGTGAAGATATCGAAGATCTCTCCACTGTATCTATAGTTACTGAACTTCTTAATCATTCTCGTACATTCTAACTTTCGCTCTACTTTCGCCTAACGTGATTAAGATTTATATATAGCTAAGCTATCATTTGTAATTTATCTAATTCAATGCCTCAGTTTGTTGCTGAATATTAAGGTACTCGAGTGTTTACGCCCTCGGACTGGTTGGCGAGAGTCAACCCAGTTTTCTCGATTTTCAACCCTTTGCTGGCTAGGGTGGCACTGCAGTGAAACAATTCGCTCACGTTGAGTCCGTCTGCGGTGTGACTGTGAAGAGGTATGAGTGCACCCATATTCCCGCTTATTTCAAATATTAAGGTGACAGCCCCACTTATTTCATATATCATGATGACGACATTCTAACTCAGCTGATTTATGAGATTTTCCTGTCCAATACACGACTAGTAAATATAAAATCAAGCAAATTGCAGTCTTTTTCCACAGTTTACAATTTTTTCACAACTGTCAAGATCAAGAGGTTGTTATGACAAAGATTATTTGAGCAACTGACGTTTCGATGAATTTTGTGTTCTTAGAGTCGGAATAAATTCGGTTATCTTAATCTCGCTAAGCCAAACCACATCAATACGGCAGAAATAATTAACGAACCTTCATTTCAAATACTTAGGGAGCAAAACAACTTTCCACATATCTGATGAGGTATACGCAAAACTTCTTCGCGCATCAGTGATTGAAACCTTCAAGAGTTTTGTTTTTAAGTTCACGAAATTGAATCAGCTTTATTGTTCGGGATCATGCTGCTCACAGAACGCTCAAAGAACTGAAGGAAGTGGTAAGGCCTCTACTGTTGCTCGTTCCTAGTATGTTCTTCAACCCTACACTCTTTGCGGAGTCTGTCTCGAAGTCCATGTGGATTACTTGGGACGCTATGAAAACATACTTCATAAATGATTAAGACTGAAAAACGTGGACCAATTCTAATATCGAGCCTGCCCCATTGGGGATAGCCATGCCTCCTCAAAGCATCTCGAACATCGTTCTCACGCTTTTTTTTCCTTCTCATGACTGCAGAAAGCATTTCCAAAATGTTCCCTCATATCTCTTCCGTCATCCAAGAAGTTTCAAAAGTCTTTTCCACTAGCAAAAGCGCCACACTCAATACCACCCATTATCTCTTGACTGAAAGTCTAGTTACCAATATGACCACTCTTACACTACATTTATGAAACCCAAAGTGCATATACTAGGTCCTCATAGGTTTTAGGCTTCTGGCACTAAAACAATAAGCACGAAATTTATCAACCAGAAGTATTTCAATTTGCTTAACAACACTACTCAAAGCACGCCGTCGACCTGGACACATTTCTGCCATCTCTCAAGCAACAAATCAATACCATTCTGAGCACAAATTTTCTGAGCTTTTTTTTGATTGCAAATTTTTCCTTAGTTGCCGAACTGTGACCGCTTAATGAACCCTTTGTCGCAATTTACTGCTTTTGCGAATACCATTTGGAGCGCCTGCGAGAACATTAGCTGCCTGAAGCATTCAAGGGTTTGTGTCTAGAGGAACCGAAATGGGCCGGCAGTTACAGGATCATCTCCCGTGCAGTCCTAACATGTCGATATCTAACTATCACCTCTTCCGGTCACTGGAGCGCTTCCTGAGCAGGAACAATTTTTGAGACATCATCCATTAGTATCGAAAATTGACAACTCTCCTTGAATTCACGTATGATGAGTTTTATGAGTGGGTATTGATTTTTTTCGCCTGGTAGATGGCATAAATGTATTCAGGTTGATGACCCATACTAGGAATAATATCGCTGGCAATTTCAATTACTTCTGGTTGATAAATTGCGTGTCTATTGCTCCAGTGTCAAAACTTATAAGAAGTCTTGATAGCAATCTATCAATATTTGAAGTTATACCCATCATGAGCTGTTAGACAAGCAGCGGACAGAATGACTTAGTTTATTACAGTAAAATACCAGTTGCTCAAACACATTCTAGTCCTTCTTGGAACGCTCAAAAGTTTTTGGGTAGTCCACGGAACGTGCATCCTAACAATGGGTACGTGATAAAGTCATTTGTAATAAACAGCCCTTCAATCCAATGTGTCTTATGGCCCTGCATTGCGAACCAACCACGAACCTCTTATACGACACCAGGAAGCAAGTGATAATTTTGTATGGATTGTCGATACAGCAGGTGTGGTTCTATCGAAACAGTGCCTGAAATGTTTTTTCTTTGGATGGTCCAAGAAATATTTTGCCCAGGGACAATGAAGGGTTGACAAGAGAACAGCACCCTTATCACTGCTCTAATGTCTAAAGTGGAAACCCCAATAATGATCTTCGGCCATTACTCCACTGCTAAAGTACAAAAGATTATATTAGATGCTTTGAATTGTTCAATGAACAGCCGGAGTGCATAGGATGTCTAAATATTACAAACGGCTGCATCACCAAGGCATTGAAAGCCGAGTAACAAAAATATACTGGTTTGTTGCCTCTCTTCTCATCTGTCAACTACAGAGGGTTCTTTTGAAAAGCACATTTCCATTAGCAGCCAGTGTACACACAGAAGGGAAGCGGAAGGTATAAGCTAGAACTGGTACGGCAAATAACTATCTTGAGTGGTCACGAAGTGCTTTTGAGATAGGTTTAAGAAATACCGCACCTCAACGTTGATGCCAGCGAAAAATGTTTCTTTTAGCCTATTCCTCTCTTCTAGCATAGTAAGTGTAACTATAAAACACTGTTTAAAAAAATGCAATCTCAGAAGAAAGCGGTAACAGTAACTGCAATGCCATCGAGCAGTCTGACAAGACAGCTAGTTCGCAACCACTGAGCGTCTAAAGGTACAATTTGTCTAATATCTTGTAGAGCGCGCATCGGCCAGTACATAGGCGAAATACGTAGGCCACTTTGTACCCATATATGAGAACAACTAGCCGGTAAATTTAAGGCTAGCTTAAACAGTAGAACACATAGGAGACAGACTCATAGCGACAAGTTTTCAATGTATGTCACTATCTCCGTGAAAGAATGAAAAACCTTTACGCACAGGACTCTAAAAACATTTTAGATTAATTTCGTGCTACCAGTCACGAACTGTAGATACGAATGCCTCGTCATCACACATGGGTTAATGGAGTAAATAAAATTGTGACTTTGATGTGGAGAAGCATTGGCAGTCCATGTCAGCTCTACACGATCGTTCTCTGTTTGGACGACGTTGTAGAGGACAGTTACAAAGCGATGCGCTCGTAGAAAACATGTTCTGTTCGAATGAATAATGCGATTGAAATCGAGGAATGAATTTTTTGTAGAGGCGATATTCGAGTTTGGCGGTATCTGACTGATTTCCTTGCAGACAACGTGGTCTTTCCACGCTTTAAGGGAGGCGAAATCCACCGAAACGCTAGCTGTTCAAATGAATTTCTTTATAGCAGCCCCCTGTTATGGTTGATCACAAAAAACTGCGAACTACTAAACCTTGCTGAGGTCAATAGATAGTCGGGTTTTGAAACTGATATGAAGTCTTGCACTTTTCTTTATTTTCTAACACAAAGAAGTGTGCAATAAGCACCAAAGAATATTCTTACGGCATTAATAAGCCAAAACAACTGAATCGTAGAGGACGACCTTATGTAACAAGAGTTTTCTATAACAGGATTCCCAATGAATCGGAGTAAAGAAAATCTGTGACGTAGTGCACCTTACTACTACGGATCAGCCATACAGAGTATGTCCTCTGATCGACTCAAAAGACCAAAAGGAGAGCATCACTAGAGTGAAATAAATTCAGTCCGTTGCATTTCAAGTCCTATACATTTCAATGTGCTTCGTTTCATTTCTCGTGAAGAAATTTCGATAGATTTTGCGATGGTAGTTTGAGTAGCTAGTACTTTTGGGGAACTTAGAGCTCAGTCATGATAAAGAAACATTTTCCAGGTGTATTTGCATTTATAGCGGCACCAGCCTAGCAAGTAACGGTTTTATATTAGAAAGACGTATGTAGAAGATAACGAAGTTCACCTGTATCTCAACTATAACTCTTTATTTCAATTTAAAAGACACTAGGTCGTTACTTTCATGATTTTTCTCTTTTGATTTCTTACACTTTCTTTTCTCTTCTTTCGTTAGGAATGTTTATACGACATCAACATTAATGGCATCTACCAGGATGGCTGATTTCATGAAAACAAAACAGATCGCTGCCGGTGTTCTAGGATGGAAGAACTCAGCTTCCATGCAGAACAGAAATCAAAATTTGAGCTTGCGTCGTTGTCGATGCCAATAAAATTTGAAGCCACTCATTGTTCGAAATGAGCCATTTTTTCAAACATTGATAAGGATTAGAGCATCTCAACCAATTACTGATCTTTTATTGCGATATAAATCCTAGTATTCATCTACTATTGCAATTTACTGAAGAATTGCTAACGACTACCAAGCTCACCGTACCTGGGGAGAGTCGCTATACTAGGAAGAAGTTCAACTATTTTAATCTCGTTGTCCACTGAGTCATGATATAATGCAATACCAAGTGTGATGATTTTTATTTTACAAATTGTCTTCTGCACGTAATTTTTCAGGAAAATTTTCATGCTTATTACATTGAAAAAATTGCACCAAAACAATAGTTGTCAAATAAGCTCTTCATAACCTCAAAGAGCGCATGTGGTGCAGTGGTTAGAGGTGCTCTTCGTCGCACACGAGGTCAATGGTTCGATCTCGCTCTCATGGCTAACCAAGCCCTCCGGGGTCGGTAAATTGTTATCAGACTAGTCTCATACTTGTGTGAGGGGGGGGGGGGGGGGGGTGGGGGGTCAACAGCACTGACTCGATTTAGCAAGAGGCCACCGCGAGTCAATGTAGAGCCAGATATGCATTCAATCACCTGAAACGAAGTTGAAAATTGAACACGAATGCATGGCGCATACCTCAGGGTGACTCATTATGTCAGACAATCGTTCAACCACCTCTAAGCATGCTTGAGCGGACCAGCAAGTAGTACATCCATTGAGGATTGACGAACATTGGGAATTTTGCTCTTTTAATTCAAACAGTAGATTCGTCACCTTCATTAGCAATAATGGTGCACTGTCTTTAAGCAAAATGGCCGAATCTAGTGCGCTTCTTTGGCTGTAAGTGTGATTTTTACAACATCACCTTCGAAACGCCAAGATTATGGTTAACACTTACAGAAAAATCGCAAAACTAACAAGAGATCTGAGAATAGATTGACGGTTACTAACAGTTCACCGTAATGGAACACTTTTACGACGTCAGCAATCGCAGAAAAATAATTCGATGACCTTACATTCGATTCCGGCAATCCCTTGAGGCTAGATAATCCTCTAAAGGAATCGACGCCGAGTGAAAGATAATCGTCCCTAGTCGGATGATGGTATTACCTGACGTAGTGACCGGCAGTCGAGCTCGCGCCTCTTAGAATGAATCATATCTCTGCTATCGACAGCTCTTTCACAGAACCGCTCAAAGGATATAATCTGATAAGGATATGACTTGTTGTGAGCAGATAGGTCTAATGCTGTGTAGGCGCCTATTTCGCCCTATTGAGAATCATTAGCAGCACCCTCTCTCGGCTCCGTCGATCCCTTTTGAACGGGTCTGTAAAAGAGCGGTTGATAGCAGAGGTATGATTCATTATAAAAGCCGCAAGCTCGACTGCCCGTCACAACAACGTCAGGTAACACCATCATCCGACTTGGGGTGATTATCTTTTACTCGGCGTCGATTCGTTCAGAGGCTTATTTAGCCTCAAGTGATCGACGTAATCGAGGAAGGGTGCTACTGATGAGTCTTAATAGGACGAAATAGGCGCCTATATAGCACTAGATCTATTGGGTCAAAACAAGTCATACCCTTATCAGATTATTTCGTTTTGAGCGGGTCTGTAAAAGAGCGGATTATCCGACACATAAAGAGCTACAGAGATTTTTGTGTATCAGCCAATTCTGCTACACAAAGAAAAGAAACCTAAAGTTTCCTTGCTAATAAATGGAAACTGCGAGAGCTTATCCTTTAGTCACAGGTAATTGTTAGAAAATTTATTTGAACATGGGTATGTTGACCGAGCCAACACTTCCTCCAGTCTTTATCGTATCTTCTTTCTGGCCTTCACAATTCTTTAAAACTAAAATTGATCTCTCAATGAGAGTTGATTGGAATTAAATAGTAAAAACTAAGCTTTTGAGTGACTGAGACATTATGAAAACATGCATGTTGAATGTTTGCGATTCCGGCTACCAGGTTTTCGTCCATCTCTTCCTTTACCAGTTCAAGTCAGTAACTTTTCTGTATTTTTTTTGTGAGAGTGAACGATGTTTAGCGAATTAATGTTTAGAGTATCAGATGCTATTATGTGCCTGGAGCGAAGAAAGTCACATTACGCTTTACGGATAGGAATGGAACGAGCACGGTACGACGACGTTTGAGCCTATCACAATAATCAAAATCTTCTGAGATAATTACCAAGTCCAGATGCTTCTTCTCATCAGAGGACGTGGGAGTATTGGTGGAGAGTAGCATAGCAAAATTTACTTTATAGTAAACAAAAGATTTTTTTGTGACCAATTTCGATAGTGTTTCGAAGTTCTGCACATTATCAGACCCACGCCTTCGCTTATTATGTCATTTTTGCGAAAGCGTGGGAAAGATGATAAGTTTGAAAAGAGCTGGGAAACTTCACAGCCAAAGTTTGTTCAGACAGAGTCCGCTCTTGGAAAGCACCGTATTATTTGACAAGGTCAACAAACAATACGTCTTATATAACAACTCACATTAGCATTATGAAAGCTGAGAGATCGAAAAACATGGAGAGATGTTTGTCTACAGAAACGCTTAGGTTGATTCGACAATGTGGAATAACACAGGCAACACGCCATAGGAAGTTGAGTGAGAACTTACGCGACCTAATTCAAACCAGCCGACACGCGCCGCGTGTCAGCTATTGATGCAATTACGAACTGTGAAATATTTCCGAATATACGCTTCTATTTACTTTCACCATTCTTCTATTTATTCTATTCACCACTCTTTTTCAAGGCACCGCACTATGGGAAATACAGCCACATTCGAGTTTCCCACAATACTTCCAATGACGGGTAACTGTTGGTAAGGTGAGAAGGAGGGTCTTGATAACACATGATTCACATGTGAGCTTTTAAATGAGCGAGTCGCTAATTGAGCCATTTCAAATCCCAAGTCTCTCTATCACTCAGAATTCCAGCGGATGCGCGAAAACTTGAAGATTAGTAGACGAGAAAATTATTGCTCAAGATGAAACGTTGACTAAGGCGAAACGGTGCATTGCCACACTTTGATATGAACTAATGTTGAATTAGCAAAGTATTTCTGCTCCGATATTTTTAGCTGTAGTGAGTTGCATTTGTTCCGCGATGTTCCGCCACCAGGGTTTCCATCAGTTTTGTCATAACGCTAGGTCTCAGATTTAGGTAATTGAACGGCTCATATATCACAGCATCAATTCGATCATGATATTATGACGACTTTCCCGACATGTTGCTCAAAAACATGTTGCAACAGCGAAATTAGTGAAGAATGATGGTGTAGAGTGCAGCAAGAGACGGTATTAATGGCAACACGTATTCTGCTGTAGAACTCATACGGTACGAAAAAAATGTAAGATATAAATCGCTAAGCACCAGAGACGAGATTGCGCGGGCATGAGACAATATTGAAGTGCATGTCAAAAAATCAACGGAAACCTTCCTTACGCTTGGAGGATAGGGGGAGCACACAGCAACTTTGCTGCCTACATAGCAATTCTTTTAACATACTATGCAGTGAAGATTCGAAATTTCTCTGCAGTTTATTTATATTCCCGTATAACGCCTGCAAATCACATGAACTACTTCTAACTTACTATGCGACCTTACCAGTTCAGCAAAGTTCCTTAGTTCTTTTTGTAATCGCAGTCTTCGAAGATATAATAATGACTACTCAGGCGGCCTATCAACCCGTAACAATATCCTGTCGAAGGTGACTCACATTAAGCATCGTGATTGTTGGTTCGATTTCGAACCTCTGACACATCAAGTAATCCATCTTTATGAGATCAATTTCGGATTGGTGTGGTTGTCTTAAAAAACAAAAGTATTATTACGGACTATTCAAGTCGAGTGTTAATTCTTGTGCACAATATTTTCTTCAGCTGCGGTTATATTGAAGACAAAGATCTATGTTTGGAGAACGAAGATGCATTTAGAATTTCAAGAGGAAGCTACGTCGGGTATCGCACAATTATCGGTCGCGCCTTGCAGAAATCATGCGAAAATAATACTTGCTTAGTACGAAAGGATAGGTGGCCCAGAATGAACTGTTTCGATTCGACTATCTTTTCACACAAACTGAAAAGCTTCATTTGGCCATTAAACACCCTCACAGAATCAATTATTAATGTCAGTTTAATCTTATTTACGTTGCAACTGTAGGTGTCCTCTGTTTTACAGCCTAATGGCCAAAGTTTTAGATAAGAGAGTGTTTGTCATGCAACCTTGTCTCAATTTTCAAAGGCAGACTCCATCCGCCTATTTCCATCTATATAAAAAGTCACACGAATCACACAGACAACTTTTTCTACCTTTATCTCGATCAAAAGTGTTTTCTCGTAAAACGATACTCACTTTTACCCATCTTCAAGTCACTTCGACTTATGTGTTCCAAATGTTGTAGGTGTAAAAAGAAACAGTGAATCAGAAACAGTTCAGAAACGCAGTTCTGCGTTTGTCAAATCTAAGTTTGTCCAAACAAAAATTTTGACAATAGTACCACCACTGGAAAAATATGTTTCTTAGACTGTAATATGTTGATCACTAAGTTAGCATCACTGAGTGACATCGCTGATCGCCAGACAGTGCGACGTACACAGTCTACAGATAGAATCTCTCCTAGGTCTTTCTAATCTTTTAATTCGCCAAGGTAGGGAAAATGTCACAAAACTTTTCTAAGACAAGTTTACTAAGATCCACGCGGGTGCAATCTAGTACGAGTATCCCGAGATCAAATCGAAAGTCAACTCAACCTGTATTCGACGACATAAGTGACGAAGACAAGGGAACCGTCAATTAGCATACTCCCAAAAAGGAGATTTTGAAGAGTTCAGTGACTGGTGCATGCGACGAGCAAATGCACGTGTTGAGATTCGTGCGGTGCGATACATGTAATCTCGTTTTATTTGATGAAAAATGAATGAGGTGATTAGTAGAAGTACAGATGAGTTACAACGTTGTTACCTACGTTTTCAAGCCACAATAACGTGTTCAAAGAAAGATATTAAGTGACCAATATTTTTTACGTGCGAGCCTTATTTTTGATTCAAAACGAAACTATACTTGACTTTGTTTATTTCAGAATGAAAAGCCTTATCTTCGCTTTCGTCTTAGGATGTAGCTGCACGGTTATTCCTTTGCAAGAACAAGAGAATGCACCTTCTGCTGGGAAAATGGTTAGTTCAGTTTGCACAGTCCTAACACTCTTGTCACATATCAACACATCTGTGTAGTTGATAAAGTCTAATAAAAAAGTACAAGTAGCAAAAAAAGCTCAAAATTCTTATGGAAATAAGCTTACTGAGTATATATCTTAGAAACCTTGCTAAGACGTTCGCAGTTCATTCTGCAAAAACGTTTTCAGTAAATTAAAAAAACACATTTTGCTGAAGTCGTCTTATAAATTTTTCCAGGGAGGTCTTTCATTTGCCCTCGACCTTTCCCAGTCAGTGTCAGTATCGTCATTTGCCTGTATCCGTGAGTACGGCTATACACTTGTCTTTCTGAGGTACTTTGACTTGACCAAAAAATGTCTTTTTTGCGAGAAGAAAATTGTACCAACTAGAAGCTAAGTTATCCCTTTTAAGAAAGGGCTTATAATGCAATTTCAGAATGAATATCCGATTGTCTGTAGCACTATGGTTAAGTGCAGCAGCAAAATTCTTATCCTCTTGCTACCAGATAAAAAAGCTGTTCAAAAAAATTCCGTTTTTTTTTTGTAGAACTCTGATTATTCGACGCCGCAGTGTTCTTCTTCCCTTGCTATTAGATAAAATTTACAACTATTAAGAAACTCTTATCTTATCTTGTCTACTTCTTTTCTGCATAAGCCATTTGAGCGATAGATAAAAATCTGATTGTCTGCAGCTTTTCGGTCAGGGGAAAGAACATTCTTTTTTCTGTTGCTATCAACTAAGGTTGAAACTATTAACAAGCTCTTATCCCTTTTTCTCTGCAACTTCGCGGCAAAAGTAGTAAAAAACGAAAGCTAAACTGACAGCAACAAAGTCGAGGAGACGAGATATAAATGGACGAAGGGTTTGCGAGAAATACACTGATGATCAAAGTAGGCCTGAAAGTACCGGAAAGAGTCAGAGTCATGAAAATCAAATGTTTTTTCCTTATATAGAAGAGAATATCAAAGACTGTTACATATTTTGACATATTTGGCTAAAGAGAAAGTTCTGGAGCACTTGTAAGATTTTGAAAAAAATAAACAAAAATCAGATACAGCGGTTGAAGTGACAGACCGCCATGTGTTTGTGCAAAGGACACCTGATATTTAGATTGGAGTTCAAATCAAACAGCGATAGGTGCACGTAGAAGAAATTGGCGCAATAGAAAAGATTTGAATAAGAAACTATCGCTCCATCACAAAAATATAAGACTTCAAGCGCAAGAGTCCAGCAGCATTTTTGGCTTTCTCCACGTTGAATCTCAGTGGAAGAGTTATAGTGGGTGTTTGCAAAAGCCATTTTGTTATCAAAACGAAAAATCTAAGTCTCGTGCATTCTCTACTGATGCTATAGAGAAGTGCTTAAGTGGCTGAGTTGTAGTCAAATCAACATTTTCACGCTTTTAAGAAAATCGACTGAAACATCGGAATTTATTACTTTATAGCAAACTCACTAGTGCTTATCATATAAGGAAAGATTGATCTATGCTTAGCATGAAAAAAATCCCGATCTCGAGAATAATCATAATATTATCGATATAGAAAAATGATTGATGTGTTTGTGTGCTTTGAAGATGCTACTCCCCAGATGGTGAAGGCCAGGTCGATATCGCTGCTGTTTCCAATATCCACAATGCATACAGTGGTTCGTCTTATCATTAAAATTACTCAATTAATTCAAAGGTGATAAAGCCTAGTTAGTTCGGAGTTCTACACTAAAATTTTAGTGAATATTACGTTCTGTGTTCTGGATGACGCCGCTAAAGAATAATTAAAAATTCATATAACGGAAAAAGTTGAAAAAAGTACTCCTGAGAACCGATGAACTGGGCTTTGATCAGTTTAAATCAACAGTCCATCTTATGCTTTTCTATGCACATTAAATCTTTCTTGACATCACTGCCCTGCCGACGGTTTGGAAGGCGCTAAATCCAGTAATCAAAAATTGTATATATCAATAAACGTTGATGGAATATCTAGTCATTTTGAGGTTTCTCATTCGTATTAATAATCTGGCGGAGCTAAATAACAAGGCATTGATTTTTTCCAACTTCTGATTACCATTTAGTAATTTCAATTTCTTCAGTGGGACTCGGCACTGAAGTATACATGAGACCACAACCAAACTCGGGAAAGACAGGAGCGCAGCAGCTTGACGAAGCATACAACTATCTGACCATCTCAGGAATCAGAATAGTGACTGTATGGATTCAGGTGTGTCCTATGTGCTACTATTATCAAACTAATAGACGGTAAAGAGCAGTGATAGACCAAGTGACAGAAGGAACATAGCAAAAAGCCGTATTTATAAGTTTCGTATTCAAACATATGATAAAGAGCATGTTGATAGTTTAGAATAAACCTCAGTAATTATTTATAGGTAACATCGCCAATCAACTGGTCTACCAACATTGCAAGAAATGTTAACTTCATTAACAGCACTGCAGCCAGAGCTAAAGTTAGGGAGCTTATATCACACACAAAACATCCTCCTTTTTCTACAAATCAAACTTGATTCCAGGAATATGGACTCAGGGTGGGCATTTACACCAACTACTACGACTGGAGTCAGATTACAAACGGCGCAGTTCTTGGCAACACAATGCTATGGTAAGGGCGCTTAGGTACTTATCCGTTACCCTCACCATATCTCGACCTTTCGGTAAAAAACGCATTTTACTCAGTTACAGAGTTATTGGATTCCGTAAGTTTGGATCAATTTCGTTATCAGCACACTGTTTAAACCTCTTGAGAAAAACGTGTTTCCTGTTTTCATAAGTTCGAACAATTAGGTTGATGACCTGGGCTCTATGATTCATTGATATACTTTTCAACAATCAATCAGGATTCATTTTATATGACCTCCTATTGCGGTGGTATGATGTTATATGGTTTGAATGCCAGCTAATGCAAATGGTTTTGCTCACGACTCTACATTATTGGGTGTACTTTTCTTCAAAATAGCGTTTTCAAGGCGCTGTATCAGCAAGAATAGAATTGTCTTTGACATTCAGGCATTTCCCGCTGAATAAAACTCATGTTGTGGACTTCAGTAATTCGATAGTTTGAATCTTAACAATCTTAATGATTGAATGATTCATTTGGTGCTACTAGAAAATTTGTAGTGCGCTGTAGCAGCCAAAAAAGATTGAGTCCCACAATTAACCGTTATATTACAAAAAGCGCGAGTGGCTGTGTACGTGTTGCGAAATCCCATTCACATACTGGAGCTAAGAGTGCTGATCGGGTGCAAAACTCATCCCATTCAGGTGCCGCAGTGCGTTTAAGAGACCTTTTCAAAAACAATGAGTCTTTTGAAATCGCCGAGAATCAAACTACCGAACGACTACTTAAATTTAAGGGAAATAGCTGTTCAACGAAAAGTGCGCGAGAGTGAAACATAATTTTGATGTTGCTGTTGCAGTATCATGGAAATGTTTGTGATAAATAAAATATTTGAGCTATTAAATGATTATTAAATTTGTTAGGAAAGTCAGGAACTATCACAGAGGTTCGAAACAGGGCGCTGAAAACGGTAAGTAGCGACGCCTGCTATCTATCTTTTTTGGCAACGTCGGATACTTTACTGTCATTGTCATATGACCTTTAGAAAAAATTTTCATTTTGGTCAAGCACGGAACCTGGTAGCGATTTATCGGACGTTTTCTGACACTGCCATTTCGTAAGTTTGAGAAAAAAATTTCTTAATGAGCAGCTCACCAGGCTAGCCGTAAAGATTCACACGGTGTCTCCACTGCTTACAATGAATGTAAGTGATTCAACAATGACCATCATTGCTAAGCAGTCTAGACAAGTTTTTTTGCTTTTGAAACCCATATCCTAGAATTTTAACGCTGGCTGATTTCTCACATCGGCTGTCTTTCCAAGAGTTGTGAGGTCAAGCATACTTGTTTCTCATATTTCACTTATAGTTCCTAGTTTTTCGCCCCAACAAGACCTACGGTGTGGCAAACTATTAAATCAACCATATATTTGCTTTACCTACTTTTGTGCCGCTATTTATATACTGAACGTTGAGGTACTGGAACGTTTACGGATCTGGAGTACCTGGCGAAAGTCAACCCACCTTCAAAGATTTTCACTCCTTTGCTGGATGGAGCGCTCCGGCGGTGAAGCAGTTTGCTCAGGTTGAATACGTCTGCGGTGTGAGTGTAAACAGGTATGGCTTCACTAGCAAGCTCACTTATTCCATAATCACCTTCTCAAAGTTGGAATGTCCGATCCCACAAGAAGTATGATCATTGAATACTATAACACGCGGCTCATTTGGGATTCACAATGTAAGCTTAACCTGCATATTCGCAGTTTTCTTGATCATTCGACTGCAATGAAATATGCTGTAAGCATTGCAGGATTAATCTTGAAAATGGGCCGAGAGCTAGATGGTCCATACAGAGAATAATCTTATACAGCGAAATTTTGCTCAAGTGAAACAAGAAATTTAGTGAACAGTGAAGAAGATACTTACAGGCAGAATCGAAATACCGAGAGAAAGGCACCAGGGCGTCAACAGAATCTAAATAGGTTTACTCTAGATGGAACTTTGATTTAGCCGATATTATAGCAGCGTTATATTGTTATCACAGTAAGTGCACAGATGCTGAGTTGTAAGCAACGCGATCCCAAGTGTGAGTTAGGCTCAAGTTTTACCCATATGAGGGCACGTTATATAAGTACGCCGCGCGAGGGGTGAAAGCGTATTTAACTCCTGCCTGGTTGCAAGCTATGCATAACTCTGCCATCTTCGGACACGTAGTTATATATCTACTTTGTCGGGTTCCCATATCTGTACAGCGAACTCTCATAGAATTCGCCTGTGTGAAATCAAGTGGCTATCACTTCTTTTGAATCCATAAAACAGCTTTGGCAAATAGTCTGTTTTATGAGTGCACTACACTGAGATACTAGCCTAACTGCTAACAAATTTAACTTAATGAAAGGATTTGATTGAAAGGAGAAAACTTTCGGCTAATTTTGACTCAAATCTTCAGCCTTAATCAGAAGATATCGGGTTATAACTTACAACAATTACTTGACTTTTCTGACATTCTAGACTTATTATACTACGCAGTCTCATTGTTTAGGGATGTCTATCCGACATCTTCACTAACGACTCCTGCCGGAGTGGCTGAGTTCGCGAAAACAAAGCAAATCGTTGTCGGAGTTCTGGGATTGAGAAACACGACTTCAGTTAGATAAGCGGATATTTCACTAAAATTCTGTGCTGTTTTTGAAATCAATAAATCTTGGAACATTCAATCGCTGAAAAAACTCGGACTGTCGATTAGGAATGTCGAAAAAGTTGAAACAACATGCCCTTTCAGTAAAACCCATCAGCATTTACCTAATATTGTGATCCGATAGGAAGCCGCTGGTGATCCACTAACTCATATGTTTGATGAAGTATTCTTGATTATCGAATTACGAAGCAGAACTAGTAAGACCTTGTCTGGAAGTATGGCACCACGGCTTGATGCCATTGGCAGGTAGCCGCGTGTCGAGTCATTGCAGAAACCAAATATGCATTCAACCGTCATATACGATTCTACATCAAGCCCAGTGCATAGCCCATTCCTTAGAGATTAATCAGCGACGAGTGTTTTATTATTTTCCATATTTATCTTGTGACATTTAACCGTCTCTCCTTGCCATAATTTTTTTTTGATCGCCATCTGTGTACAATCCAGCACTGAGTCACCGTGAACACATCCCGTCGTGATCAAAGTAGAGTAGAACTTTTATGACAACATTTTTGGTGACCGATTATCTCTCATCTTTCAAGCCACACTGCTCTTCGTAGCTCGAGTCTTATTCAAGAACCAGCAGCTGTGTCGAGTGCACTGTTTTCCAAAATGTTATCGGCTTCATTAACGAGCTCCTCATCGTAACTGTTAACCAGGAAGCGATTGAACGGCATTTCCCAGCCTGTATTTGCAGGCAATACGAAATCTTTAGCTTAGGCCACTCTTTATGCAGAATAGATATTTGAGTATACTCTCTCAAACAACATCTTCGACTAACAGTTTCACGAAAGTTGAAAAACTGTTCCTTCTTGCACACAACTCATAACAACTCTCATAATATACACAGCAAAATTGCGCAACCGATCTATGGTTATCAATAATTTTTGGGCTCTCAAAGTCTTATATAACAGGTACACATGTCTTCTCGAACACGACTTCTTTATAGACGTAGGAATTATTTCTTTTGATAAAATTTTCAACTGAATGATTACACTTGCCGATAAAAGGATAATTGTAGATCGCTTCGTTGACTTGACCCTTTTTTTGCATAGATTTATTCGTCCGTTGCCTGTGTTAACAGAAGTTGTGATTTTCACTAGAGCTAAAAGGACACAATTATATAGACTACTATACACATTCAACAATAGGGGTCGTGCTTTAGCTGGCGATTACGATTGCCGAAAAAAAGTGATGCGATCGTGCACCTGAGGGCAACATTCGAACTGCTCTGTTCATCACATTTTACCACGTCTCCTCCGACCAACATGCCATCATGATATCTTTGGTCTGCACAGAATTTTTTCCAGATTGAGTTTCACGAAAAGGAATGCGTTTCTAACCGTGAGAGATACAAAAATTGACAAGTGATTATCGGGAACAGCCTCAAAGCGCATGTTCTTTGTTAAATCACACGCTGAACCCCACTCATTACAGTCCATATGGCAGTCACCGTGTTGTCGACGACGATGGAGTGTGAGCGGTATTCCGTACGTAGATCAGCTGCAAGTAACTTTATTATCTGAACTTCTGCTTTCATTATCGAAAAAAATCCAAGAACCAGCCTTTGACAGTGATTCCTGTTTCTTTTTCTACAGAGTGTAATCTAGATAAAAAACACTATGTCAGTTTTTATTCATTCACCTTTGTATTATTTTGTCAAAATGAATGCTGTCAAGTCTAATACGAACAATGTAATAGTTCAGGGTTATTCTAAGGAACGTGTGCATCTTATTGAGTTTAGAAATATGAATTACGTGTGCAAATCTATCGAATGACTACTCAGGCTTCAAAAACCATCGCATAATCACTTTTGCATGAACGCAGGCGGTAGTTTGTCTCTGTGGGAAATAAATCTTCACCAATACAACTCCACCTATGAGTCAAGCTTCGACACGCTCAGAAGAATTTATTTTTATACTCCCCAATACAAGCAGTTGTATTTGTGAATATAAAACATAAAGATAATTTCCGATGTACGCAGTTTACCTCAAAAAGATTACCCACCGCAAGTGGTGAAAGGAATAATCGTTCCAGTTTGTGAGAATATTTGAAGCCTAATCGAGGTTGGTACGTCAGTGGCTAACGCACGGCTCTGATGAAACGGGCGACATCCCGCCGAAGCCTACCTATACCACTGACGTAACAACCCCGAAAAGGCTTTGACCTTTCTCACAGACTATTGAGCGGCTGTTTTATTTCCACTCATACTTTCACAATTCGTTCGCGCTTGTATACTGTATTCAGATCGACTGATGGGACAACTAAATATGGAATTTCTGCCGAAAGAAACTTTCCTCTATCAACGTGGAGGTAACTAATCCATTGATGCTCAAGGTATGGACTATATATAGAACAAATTAGTCAATCGACAATAAATCAGTCCTAGCACACCACACACTGAGTGCTCTCTCTTGGTGTCTTGGAAACACTAATTTTCCTGTAGCTTCGGCACTACCGAGCGATCATGCAATTTTCGTTGATCAAAATAGCGCTATATTAGCAAAGCCAAATTTCAAGCATGCACCTAAGCTCTGAAGAAGACGAAGTTGCCGAAACGTTAGCTAACGAGCTGTACAATTATTACCTTTTTTGAAATGTATACCAAATCTCCTCTTACCACAAAATGCAAGTTCAACAATTCTTCAAAGTTTGAGTGAAGACAAGTTTGAAATTCAAATTTCAATTGTTTGCGTTAACATAACAATTCTCTATTCAATTCCTAGACCTGATGGCAAAACTCCACATCCCGACAGTGTCGTGACAGGTGGCACCGAAATAAAATTGGGACCGGTTAGAAGTCTTGTCATGCTTCGTAAGGCTGTTCACTTATAGCTCCAAATAGATCTAGCAAATATTATCCACTCCACTGGGAACAATTTTTTTGATTTTTTCACTTCAGACCGTCGACGAGGTACAGTGGCCGAGTGGCTGTGATGCTCGTGGCCAACCAGCGCGGAGCTGATCCACACCCACCAGCAGTCACCGGCAGTCAGTAGAAAGCGCACAAGAGTTCTGAGACGGATCAGTCAAAGTGACACAGTGAAAAGCGATCGTTTATGGAGCAACGACTTGTTCGAAATTCATCATTTGAAATCTCAGGCATCATCGAGAGCGACAAATCTGCAGGTACTTGCAAAGTTCAAGAGGTTTCGCAAGCGAGTTTATGTTAAAGTTCTTAAAAGCAGCTTCTATGACAGATGCTATTATTTAGAGGTACTTGAAAATTTCTTAGGAACAGCAAATTGTGTTGAATATTTATTGAGAGCGCGGTTCGTGAAAGCTATCTTTCAAGAAATTTCACCGAATGCGAGAACATCTTATGTGCTACTGCTTCTATTCGATTCGTACTATCTCATTTGTGATGGTGGGCATAAAATTCCAACAGTTTAAAAATAAGAAAGGTTTTTTCAGTAAAAAATAACGTCAGTGTCAAAAATGAGCCATGAAAATGAGGCATCTATTAAGGAGATATCGATTGACAAAACAAACGCAAGTGTTGCTGCAAGATGCTTTGGACATCAAATTTTTTGAAGAGGAAGTCGCATTTACTAAGTCTAACGTTTCCATTATCATCTATCTAGGCAAGCAATTTTCTTTTTAGATGCAGATGGCGATAGCTTAATCCGGGATTTGTGTTGAATTTTACTGATTGGATCGGGAGCGAGCAGGGAGCAGTATTTTTCCAGTGGCCAAACAATATGAGAAGCGGATTTGAAAATCACGTCAGAAATAATAACAGAGGGCGCAATTGCATCAAAGGGCAGCGTTTCGTTGTGAATTGCATAAATGCACTGTTCAATCAAGTTTCTAATGTATCAAGATGGCGAAAGAGGGCGATAGTTCAATGGGGTGGCAGCGGGTCAGAAATGCTTAATATCCTTTCATAGATTTTATGTCCTAATGAGGCTTACTTCTTCGCATTCTCTCCACGATGCGCAAACAGAACGCAGGAGAAAAAATTTTGTTATAGATATTTTGTATAGTGAAGCTGTACTCTTACTTGTGTGAAGTCAGAAATTTCTTAACTGAAGTGACACTTTTCTATAGATATTTGACAAAGGCCATCTCAGAATTTTAAAATGTTACCCTTTTGAAAAGTGAACCAATGCAACTCATTCATATGTCATTCTTAAATCCTATAAACTTCACATCAAAACAACTCTTCAAAGTGAGCATAGAATTTTATAGAAAGAAAGGACTTCGTAGAATTGCATTGGATAGTTTTCCAACGTTTTCACTAAACGCCAGAAGTGGAACTCTTTTTCAAATCACAAAACTGTTCTGTAGCATAGGATAGCTCAGAAATGTTATGAAGAACAGTTCGCACATAGCAGCTCAAATAAGAGAAGATTTCAAAGCGTTAATAAAGCCATGGAGAGATAGACAGTCGAAAGACGCGCGCTAATAATCCTTTGATTGGGAGGTGGTCGACAGATATACCAAAGTAGACGAAACAAAGAAAAAATGCTTCGAAAAGCGACGCTTGTGTCTTTGCAGCGATAAAGAGCCATGAAGTCGGAGCACCTGGTTTGATTATCGTGTAGTCCTGCTGCCACTACATTTTTCCCATGAGCACTGTATTTTCAGTAGAATGTCCATGCTTATAATAAACGGGTAAAAATGGTCATAAAAGCATTTTTCTCATTCCACGGGCCAAATTACAGTAATGGTAGAGGTAGTGTGCAGAACTGAATATTTCAGTCATTTCAATAAGGTGTAAATTTGGTGAACAGTGTGATTAAATTTGCTTTGCCTTTCTTGCTAAATGCGAAACGAAAGTACTGTAGACACCATAGAATGGTCGAGTTTACTGCGAATTTTTTTGAATGTTGGAGAACGCTGTTTGATCAAATTTTCGCTGCAACACTTCCTTGTAGGAGCAGTTCTGTACATTTTTCGTTCGACTGCTGAGTGACGAACCAGTTTGCCACAGCATTTTCCCTGTTCTTTCAATAGATTATTGTATGAATTCAATGATTTAGCCAATACAAAACGAACTTATAGTGAGCAAGCCTTTATCCGGGAGTTTTCGGGCTTTCCAGCTTTTTTTCTGGAATTTTGAGCAGATGGTACTGTGAAAAGAGCGGCTGCTCAGATTATTTCTACATTGTTGGAAAAAAAATTCCCAATGAAAAAATTTCCTTGGCCATTGATGTGCTCAAAAGCTTCTTTAAGTAAAGTCGGTTTTCAAAAGACTTACAGAATTGTGAAGGATTTACCATAAGCTCCCTCATCAAGTGATAAAGGAGAAAGTGTACTATTCTCAGCAGTAAGCATGCATCACTTGAACTGTTTTAAGTAGATCCTTTTCTTTGTTTCGTTTGAGTTAACCTTCTTCGATTGCGCACTACTCAAAAAGAGCCTTTCTCGGTGAACTCCTTATCAAGCGTATGCCAAATAGCTCTTTCTTATGCTAAATAGCTAAACACTCGTGGACTGTGGCTTGTAATCTTTCCTTAGTATAATGTCTCGCTGTTAGCCGGGTGAACAAGTATTAGACTGGCACCGCAACTATATGTGAAGTAGAACTGATAACGAAAAAGTTCTACCTGTCACAACACTTCCATATTCCCTGCCCTGGAAACAAAAATACCAGTCGTAAAAACCGTGCACTTTTCATGGGAATTCAAAACGACTTTTTTGCTTTATATTCTAGTCGTGACAAAAAGCGTGGAGTGACACACAACTTCAGGGTCTGGTAAATGTGCAATTAATCTTTTTTTGGGCGGAAAGCCATGAATTATTCGCACATTATGACATAAAAGCTAAAAAGGATAAAGCTCTCGGCGTTAATCAATCCCTGAGGGATGCGCCATGCATTCGACTTCAATTTTCAACTTCTTTGAGGTGATTGAATGCATATCTGGCCTTTACAGTGACTCGCGGTGGCCTCCCGCTGAACCGAGTCAGTGCTGCATATCCTCCCAGACAAGTCTACGACCTGTCTGGTACCAATTTACCTACCCCGGAGGGATGGATGGCTTGGTGAGCCATGAGCGCGAGATCGAACCATTGACCTCGTGTGCGACGCAGAGCACCTCTAACCACTGCGCCACATGCGCTTACATCATGACATATCACCGTCAAAATAAGAAATTCTCATGCTAGTGGAAGAAATTTGACGCGGTCATTACATTCAAGAAAGAACGTATACTTGCTACTATCTCTTGAGTGCTTTTAAATGTTCTTGATGGATATCCTACTGTGAAATTTGAAGACCCTGAATGCAGGACAACCACACGTGCAAGCAAGATTTCAGCATGTATTTTGCTACATGGAGCATATTCAAACTTTGTCAAGCGTTATAAAGTTATCAGCAGAACCATCTCACTTCTTTATTTGGAAACAAGTTATGAATCAGTTTATGTCAGTGCACAGTAAGACAGCAGAGTGTTTCGATATTACCGTCAAAAACACTTGATATAAATTGTTTTACCAGCATATCTTTGCCAGACTTCGTATGTTATAAGTGTCGAAGACCACTGCACAGCTCTGGCCCGTAACCGCTATGAGTGCTGCCTTCCCTTCTACATATGCGGATCAGCTAATAACTAGCAGGGTTACAACAACGCCTATAAATCAGCGTTGTGTATCCATTGTACATTTGCTAAATAAATTGCCCAGATTCGATTCTAGCCAGTGAAATGCTGTTACTGACTGGATGACGACAGATGCACAGACGAGTTGTCAAAGAGCATCTAGGTGTTGAAGACGATAAATTAAGACGTGTATTTAGCTGTCTACAGTTACTCGGGTCCTTTCATGAACAAAAGTGAACTGCGTGAAAATGGAATCCTCGTCACCATTAACAATTGTAATATGGGGGCAATAATGATTGTGGCTGCACAAACATACTCACAGTGAAAATTCAGTCAGACAAAAAAGAATCGAAATGATTACGAAAAATAGAATAAAGATACGTATAAGAAAGTGTGTAAGTGGAATAAATGAATGATAGTAATCCTGGATTCATTTAGAAAGATGGTTCATCAGAAATGAAAAAGCTAAACATTATGAAGATTTCATTGGCAAGAAACAAAAGCATCTTGTTTACGTGACTTTAACTCCATGCTTCTATACGTCTAGTGATTCTTAACTATCCTTCTAAGTATGCGTTCCGGAAGCCAACAAATAAGGCTGTCTTTTCTTAAGCAAAACGTCTATTGTTGACAAGTAGAGTGAGGCACAAATTCTGAAGTCTTAGTTTCCATGCAAAGCAAGACTCTTCTAATAGTCGTCAAATCGAGAAGATTACATTTTTCCAGATGGTCAAATGATGTAACAGGCATAATCTGCACTCTTATTATTCCTGAAGTAAATTGCCTGTCCACTTGCAGATAGAGGATGTAGGTGTAGCTGCTTGTTTTAAACGGAGATCAGTGACATTTTGATTGCTCAGATGAGGCGTGTAGACATAAAAACTGAGGAGGCTTGTAGTCAGCCGTGTTCTTGTTACTATGCTTTTCGTACTTACTATCATCTCCAGTGTTGTTTTACTCAGTCAAACACAACGCTGCCTCATAGCTACAATTCGTGAGTTGCCGGTTAAAGCCTTAAAAAGTGCTTTCAAGCCAGAAAAAATTTTCGGGAATGATGAGAAGAAGACGAAATCTCAAAACAATTTGTTCAATCACAGATCGAATTAAATTGGCAACATTTATAACGCCTTCACAGGAAGTTCGCGACTATATATATTTCGGTCTTTCTCAGTGAAACATATAGCCTCTTCGACAAATCAGTCCCAATTTTACTCCATTATTTGTAGGAAAATCCATCAGAAAAGTTATATGGCAACTATTAACGATGACTAAGTCCTCAGCCAGTTCAATTCTGCAACAACACTAGCTTTATCAGTCTCCTAAAGACTCTGCTGTTTCTAATTCAAAATTTTCAGCTAGCATGAACGGTATTTGTCATATTTTTACGTACTGGTCTCTACTAGATGTTGCCCATTTGGATGTGTTATTAACGGTAAGATTATTGTTTGCAGTTACAACTGTATCTGGAGCAAAATCGCCCAAAGTAGCGTTATTTCACGAACACTGACTACAGGGTGAGATCTTTGATGATTCAAAATGATCGTAGAGATCGTTGCGATAATACTTCACTTAGACTGACTTAACAATAGCCATTAATTGACGATAACCTCTTTCATGCTGCAAAATAAAAAGACAAGAAAAGCCTGTTCTTCAACGAAGTCGAACTCTTCCCTGTTTTTGTACGAATATCCAGATCTGGTTCAAATTCCCATTATTTTGCTGAAGACAGACAAAACTAGTGGATGGACTATTGCTACCTGCTTTGATACCTTGTGCTGCATAAAGAGTTATGGGAGGGCAAAGTCCTCGGTGGTGCAATTCTAGCACGCGTCTGATGCCTGTGAAATGCGGGCTCAACTCATTACCGCTTGAAACTAGAAGTTCTGCATGTTACCCAAAATGTGATATATGTAATTATAACATCATGACAATTTCTTTTCAGTGAGAAACCTTAAGACTTTTCTACAAAATCCGAAATATTTCTCTATGGTCATCACAGAATATCACGTATATCTCGAAGTCACTGACCGATAGTTTACGCACAAGATTATCTTCGTCGTCAACACTTTTATTTCTGGAATGAACTATTGTCTCAAAAAGCACTCTCCTGACCTGTCTTTCCACATCAATACGACGAATACCAATCCTTGGCTGCCAGTGAAATGCAAGAATTATGACAATAAGCGAAATTTCTTTAATATGTAGAAGATTTGAGTGGTTGAGATAACAAACCTCAAAAATTTTCCCTATGACGCTAGACGATGCTAATATATAACGTAAACTACCATCATCCAACATGAAATACGTTGTTGTCAGCATTTAATAGGATGGATCTCCTAACTTAAATCTGTT
>JAHQIW010001768.1:0-31601 GCA_019055375.1 Parelaphostrongylus tenuis | reverse complement strand
AAGCTGAAGTAGAATGCGTTCAGCTTAGGTCAAGTACTGTTTTGTACTCTATGGATCTCCTTAGCAAACATTCCACAGATAAACGTATGCATATATGGCCAAAACAAAGATTTGCGGTTCCATATCACCTTCTGTTCTACCATCTGCCAATAAAAACAAACGGCGGCGATGATTCGGGAGGCGATAGTCAAACCAACGCCTTTAGAGAATTGAAATCAAACACACAAACAACCAGTAATAGCTTAATCAACCTGGCGTTTCATAAGTATACTACTGAGTGTATTCAAAAGTTCCGCGACTCCAAGAATAAACTTCTAAGTCTCTGGTTCCAGTCTGTGAAGAATAAAATCTTTATTGATGTAAGGGCCACTTTTCTCAATCATCAAAATTTTTCATTATGAATGGAGGACCTTTTTTGCTTAGACCAAAATTATGCAGCATACAGATTAATGGTGGTTTACTGCGAGGAGAGCGAGTTGATAATAATGCCGCTCATCACGCGCACGGTGCTTGTTTGGCTCCGTGCTGAGATAATATTCTTCTCATTCCTCTGCCGTCAAATATTTAATGTCAGACTTGTTGAAAATGGCTTCTTTGCAGACGAATTTTGAATGCCACAATCCGGCTATGCTGGATCCCTAGGCTGAACCGAACAAACCACTACTCGGTGACATTTATAAAAAAGATGACAGTTCTCTTGTTGCGGTAGCAGCAGACTGCTCCAAGACCTCTGTGAACGATGGATACAGCGGAACGAGGTAAACTCAATAAATGCGGAGACACGTTTGAAAGATCTAAAAATTAGGACATAAAATAGAACATAAAATAAAAACTTTTAAATGGTGTCATCACTAATGAAGAGCTCACTATTATTTCAAATGCGGGAGTTTTGAACGGTGTTGAAGTGATTAGTTTATGGTTTATAACTGTGACTTGCGATTTTAAAGGGTTATGCTATGCGAAAAATCTTCTGTTTGATACCTTGTCCTGGAGGTATTGCTGAGCATCCAAAAACTGAGCAAATGGCAAGCGACAAAGCAGTAGCGAAAGTGCACGAGCTTTCGCCAAAGTTGCACGGAATGTCGTCATCAGAAGGATCACTACTACACAATTCAGTATGCAGTACCTAGTAGAAATCGATTAAGAACTGTTAAGAAACTAATGACACATTCCACCTCGGAAATTTTCTAGACAGAGTTTCGAAAATTTCAAGCAATACTTTCCTGTTGTCTGGCAGGAAAAGAAGAATGTGAAGTCTTCGCTGGAGAGGAAGTTTTAAAAAACTTAGTAATCATTCAAAAGCTCAAATCCGCGAGACTGCTGTGAGTGTTTGCTTTTGGAAAAGATCTTCTTACAGAATTGTAGCATTCAGATTAAAACTATGTTCCACATGGGGTGCGTTTTTGTTATTAACAGACTCAAATTTCGTTTGAAAAAAACTCTATCCATAGACTGCTGATGATCCTTTGATGGCCTAAAAATCGGAAAATCCATGAATGCGTTTGCTTTTTGACAAAGCTGTTTTACAGCATTGGAGCAAAAAAAAGTTTTGCTCTTCACACACGTGTATTTCCTACACGACACACCGCTTCCCTCAAAATTTAAGAAAACATTCAATAATGCAAGTTTCGACAGTTGCAACAATGTGCTTACTTTCCGAAGAGAACGTTTCGCTGAAGTTTAGCAGGATAAATGAGACTGAGTATCACATACGCCGCGCACTGCTTGTCGGTAGCGTGCGCGGTGGGTGTGGATCGATAACGCACGAACGATAGAACATGCAGGTGCGATTCACATGTGGAGTGCGAATTTTGCGCACAATTCGCGATATTTTCACGCTATGAAAAAACTCCAGGTGAAACTTATGACTTTGATACTACAAGATAGCCTCTACAAGTTTATATGGTCTTCATGCTTCCAGAGAAATATAAACGTGATATAATGTGATAAGGATGTACATGTTTTGAGCTGATGGTCTAGTGGTATGCAGGCACCTGTTTCGCCCTACTGGGGCTCAACAGTACCACCCTCCGTCGGTTCAGCCGATTGCCTGAGGTTAAACAAACCTCTAAAGGGAATCGACAACGAGTATCAAATCACTCCAAGTCAGGTGATTTACTTATCTGACACTGTGGTGGCCAGCAGTCGAGAGCGTGGCTTTATAATGAAAAATACCTCTTCTATCGACCCTTTTTTTATAGACTCGCTCAAAATGATATAATCTGATCAGCGATATGCATGTTTAGAGATGATAGCTCTAGTGGTATACAGGCGCATGTTTTGTCCTATTGGGACTCATCATTACCACTCTCCCTCGGTTCAGCCTAACCCATGAGGTTAAATAATCCTTGAAAGGAATTGACGCCGAGTATTAAATCAACTCAAGTCGGGTGATGTACTTACCCGACATTGCGGTGAACAACAGTCGAGTGATGCGTCCCAATAGGACGAAAGAGGCGCCTGTATACCACTAGACCTATCAGCTCAAAACATGCATATCCTTATCATATTATATCATTTTGAGCGGGCCTTGATAAGAGCGGTCGATGGGAGAGGCATAAGCTTTTCCATTATAATTCTGAAATTAAGCTCTAAGCACTCCCTAAGCAGTGCGTAGAAAATCTCCACTACAGTAGTTAGTAAAACATCGAATTCTCTGATGTTTTCCAGCAATCAATACATCTCGCAGAAGGACATAGTAATGAGGACCAATCTCACCTACGGTAGCCGTAGACATTATAATGGGTCATCGTTCTTGTTCGTCAAACCAGTCGTATGACTATTACAAGGTACCGATGACGTAATGAAGATCGATTTTTTGAACGACTATAGCAAAAGAAACATTTTCTGCCATCGAGAAGATGATCTGTGCTCAAAAAAGAAAAAACTCCGACGCCTTCTATAGACCGCTACTTTATAGACCCTCTCAAAATCGTACAACTTATTACTCGGCGTCGATTCCTTTATAGAGGATTATTTTAGCCTAAAGGGATCGGCTGAAGCGAGCAAGGGTGCCACCGATGAGTCCCAATGGGACGAAACAGGCGCCTGTATACCACTATACCTATCAGCTCAATACATGCATGTCCTCAAGAGATTATATCATTTTGAGCGGGTGTATAAAAAAAGCGGTCCATAGATGAGGTGCAAACGTGATAATAATAAAAGTGCGAGGCACGTGTGAAATATTACTTCATTTTGAATGCTACAGTGCTTTTCAAAAACAATGACGTACAGCAGTCTGCGAGATTAAGGCTTTCGAATGATTACTTGAACGTTCAGCGATAAGTTCTCATTCCTCATTTTCTACCAAACAACAGGAAAGAACCTTCACGCACTTTCATTTTGTGAATAACACGATGTTGCCCAACAGATGCGGAAATCACTGCGAAAATCAACAGACGAACAAGCGACAATAAGACCAGATTCAGTTCGACAATTTCCCCATTTTCCTACAACTAACATAGAAAGCGTGAAAAAAGATGTTTCAACTGTGAACGATATAAGTTAGCTCATGACGTGAAAGCGATTCTTAATACAAAATTTGCTAAGAAAATGCTGTACTCATGAATGTGACACAGCTCTTAAGAAAGTTCCCAATAATCTTGACTGTCTATCAACCTCAACATGCTTCAATAATTCTTATTTTTTCTTTCTTCTTGTGCGAGGCACGAGGTGTTAAATTCAACTTTATTCACATAATCAAACAGCTGATGTTTCGGCAGGTCGCCTTCTTCAGAACCTGGAAAGTCAAAGTCGTTCACAATCCAATCAGTCAAACACTTTCATCACTTCTTTAGAGAAAATTTTCAGACCTAGATTTCAATCGCATCAAGCACAAAGTCATCCTTAAACATATCACCGCTTCTATTATATGTCTATCACTAAATGAACAGGTGAAGAACAACGGAACGGTAATCATCTAGGCCAGTAATGCACTATAACCATAGTAAAAACAGTCTTATATAGTGACTCACATCACGGGTGATTACGAGGCAATCTTCCCTGCGGTTCACAGTTGGATTGGTCGTGTTTATCCAGAACGCCTCAAGTATCTTTCGCGCTGATGTTTTTTGCTCCTGCTCAAGGATGGTGACATCTATATCAAATCCTCCGGCATGTTTTTGGGCTCTATGTGTACCTAACGGGATGTTTTTTCCAGTATGGCGCAGGTCAGCTAGGTGTTCTTCTATGCGAGCATAGAGCGGCCTACCCGTTTCGCCAATATATTTATCGCCGCACGCTTTGCAAGAGATTAGGCACACTGCGCCTACGCTCATGCAGTCACCGTCTCTGCCGTAAGGGCACATTCGACGGTTTTTTGTTGTGCAGAAGCGGTCATATAAACGATTACGAACTAACTGGTGCCTAAGAGTATTTGGTGGTATTTCTGTTACTGACACCAGGTGCTCTAAGCCTACTCTTTCCAAACAACGTTTTGTAGCCGTACTTATCTCATTTGGAAAGAACGAGAAGATAAACGGGATCTTACTTTCTCTATAACTTTCGTGCAAGAACGTGTTGTTTCCTCTAAACCTAAGTCGGGGTTACAAAGTTATAGCCATTAGAAATGGCTATTTCCCGACCTAGCTCTTCGGATTCTCTTCTTTACTCCTTTCCGGTGCACACACTGCAGGCTGTTTGAAACATGCCTTTTACTGGCGCTTTTTTATGTGCGAAGGATGAGAGGAGAGATAGTGAACCAGGTTATTGTTATTACTTGGCTTGCACCACTTTGTGATATTAGCCTTTATCGCTTAAGTATAGTTGCACGCTCAGAAAATAAAGCCACTTATGTTTTGGTGTCTCACTAAATTATATATACTCTGACTGTCACCTAGCAACCTAGAACATCTGTCTAGCTCTCCTTGAGTCGAACAGATGACTAAGCAATGATCTATATACTTACAGCAGAGTGATGGCTGTCGATAAATCACTGGAGATTCTACTTTGGACATGAAGGCAATAGCTAGGTTAGGCCCAGTTGCTGCCCCATTGCCAACCCCTTAGTCTGTGAAAAGTATTTCCCGGGCCTTCTGAAGATTGAGCAAATCAGACATTCTTTCAAGAGTATCATGAATTGCTGAATCGATAAGCCAAACATGCTGGCAGCTCCTTGATGTTTTGTAAGAAGCTCGTGTGTGGCTTGTGATGCAGAGTCATTTGACAAGTGGGTATAGAGAGATGTGACGTCAAATGACTCCATTGCGAACGCGATATTTGGATTCGCGTTGCGCAGACGACATATGAGTGTTAATCAGATGGGCTGGATTGTGTCTTACTATCTGGGATGTTTATAAATTCAAGAACCATGCTATCCTATCCGTCGGTCCGTCTACACAACTGATGATGGGTCTAACTTTGAATGTAGATGGATTATTAGACATCATATCATCACTGGATATTAACTTATGTGTTTTTATAAGCAAGTATAAGACGGGACAAGTTGGTGATTGAATTTTTGATTGGGTGATGATAGATGGTCTTAAGCCTGCCGCTTTTGCCGTTTGGGCCCACTCATTGTTTGATTTGCGGTACTGCCTCTTAAATTCCTTCTCGGAAGATCATCGGTAAAGCGAAGCATCTTCGAGATGCCTTTCAGTCATGTCGATACCTAGCTGTCGAGCAATGACTACCACTCTCCACCCTTATCGCTACTGATATTTTGATTTTTTTCTTGCCTTATCGTATCCCGAGCTCCTTTCATCCCACATTTTTGCACCTCCGTGAGTCTTTATAGAAACCTTGCGCGATAATGTATAAGACTTCTAAAAGTTTCGTTCGCAAATTTCCTTAATTTTCTATCAACTTCCTCGTTGGGATCTTATTGTCTGTAGAACGGCTGAGGAAATGGTGGTATAGATAGGGTCTCTATTTGCTGTTGTTTTTCCCTACTAATATCATCGGCTTTAGCTTTTTTATGGAGTTTGCCTTGCAGATCATATAGATTGCACGCAACCTTAAGCAGATATACCTTCGAAATGGGCTGAGATGGTGAAAATCTCGGACCCAATTCTAAAAGTGAGCGCGCACGTTCAGGGAGAATTATGCCTCCTAACACCGTGACCCTGGAATTTATTGGTGCATTATTTGCCCTACTGTGACTGTTCGATCTTCTTTAGCGGTAGCCGCATGCCTTCTAGCAATCATATTGTGCGATCTACTCAGAAGATCATCGAACTTTCTTCGCGAAGTAACTTATTCAACTTAATAAAATTGCAAATCAACTTTGACCCACCAACGATTCTCCTATAAAGGTCGTCTTCCAAATACTGAGCACAATATTGTTCCTTTGTCACACACTTCTTCAGCTGAGCGAACATCTAGTCCTGCTTGCTTCGTAGGCAGTTTCGAGCACTTCCATTTCAATTTTCAGTATTTTACGGCTGTCCTCTGGTACACCACATACTTCATGTAGTCATTTTCGTTTTATGAAGTTTGGCACGACTCTATGTTGGAGCAGCGTCAGAGAAACTTCACGCAAGACAAGAATGCGTGAATCCTTACACCTTCTAGCTAGCCTCTTGTAAAGCATGCGTGACGATTACATTGTCGAAACAGGTGTACCACTTTGCCTCCAAGTAAAAGAGCACATAATCGGTATCAGCACTGCCAGAACACTGGACGAAAAACAGCCATGCAAACGAGCAGGGTTTTGGAAGGGATTTAGCACCACAGACCACATCCACACGATCACAAGACCAAAAGTTCGACTTTCTATAAACCTCGGCATAATCAGTTGATATATGAAAATCGAGAAAACTTATCTTGATTAGCTGGCGCGAGGTTGGTAAAGTAGTTGTAGAAATTCGGCTGACGTTTCGGCGACACGCCTTCTTCAGAGCCTGGGCGTATGTAGTGTTAGTCTATTTGAATGATTCGGGTGGTCTTATTTATATGCTGCCTAGGTCAGGTTAAAAGATAAAACGAAGAAAGGGCGCGAGATCTCGTGTGATGGTGACACATTCTTCCTTCCGGTTCATTTCGGGGTTTTTGGCGTTTATCCAAAATGCCTCAAGAGTTTTGCGCGTGGATGTTTTTGATTCCTGCGCCAGGATTGTGACAGTCACATCAAAATCCTTGTTGTTGTGTTTCTGTGCCCTATGTAAACCTAAAGGTTTGGATTTATCTATTTTAGATTTACTGTCTAGATGTTCTTTTATGCGGGTGAAAAGTGGTCTACCCGTTTCGCCTATATATTCTTCCCCGCATGTTTTACATGTTAGCAAATAAATTGTGCCCGACCTCATACAATCTCCCTCTTTTCCGTTGGGGCAGATTATACAGTTGTTGGTGTTGCACAATCGATCATAGAGTCTATTGCGGATCAGCTGATGGCGTAGGTGGGAGGTGGGTTTCGATAATTACCACGGAATTTTCAAGACCGCATCTTTTTAGGCACCTTTTAACCGCGCTACTAATTTCGTTTGATATAAATGGCAATTTGAAGGGGACTCTATTCAGGTGCGGAGTATTGTTCTTTTGTGACCTAATTCCACTTTTTGAATACTCCCTAGTGGCAAATGTTTTGTAGCCGTTGGAAATGGCGATTTCTCGTGCCAAGTCTAATGATTCGTTCCTTTCCTCCTCTCCTGTGCACACACTTTTAGCCGTTCGAAACATGTTTTTGATTAGCGATTTTTTCATGTGTGAAGGACGAGAGGAAAGGTAATTGACCAAAATGTTTTTGTTACTTGGTTTTCGATACCATTTTGTACTATAGCCACTATCCAAAAGCTTTACTTGGGTGTTTAAGAATGGAAGCCAGCCCCCGTTTGGACTTTCTCGCGTAAATTTGATATGCTCTGACTGTCCGTTCAAGACTTTAAAACATTTGTCCATTTCCTCTTGTGTGGAACAGACAATGAAACAATCATCTATATACCGGCAGTAGAGCAATGGGCGGTGAACGAGAATTGGAGCTTCCACCTTATACATAAAAGCGATGGCAAGGCTAGGTGCTAAGCGTTGACCCATGGCTAACCCCCTGAGTTGTGTGAAGTATTTTCCCGACCACCGAAAGATTGAACAACTAAGACATTGTTTTAGGAGGGTCATTAGTTGCTGAATTGTGAAGCCATACATGTTTACTTTTTGCTCATTTTCAGTTAAAAGTTCGAGAATGGCTTGCATTGCAGAGTCATTTGATACGTTTGTATAGAGTGAGCTAACATCAAATGACTCCATTACGTGCGAGTTGTTTGGTTTCGCGCAACGTAGGTGGTCAAGAAACATTTTTGTATTGGGTAGATGGGTTGGTATGAATTTGAGCACCTGAGTAAAAATGAGGTTTAGAAACCACGTTATTCTATCCGTTGGTCCGCCTATACAACTGATGATAGGTCTAACCTTGTATGTTGATGGATCGGTCGACACTAGATCATCAATAGATGTAAGTTTATGTGTTTTTACGAGAAGGTATAGGACCGGAAAAATAGGATTATTGTTTTTGAGTCGAGAGATAACTGAAGTTTCCAAACCCGCTGCACTTGCCGTGTAGGCCCATTCTTTGTTTAATTTTTTACATTCGAGTTTATATTTCTTCTCAGAGGATGGGCGATAGAGGGAGACATCCTGAAGATGTTTCTCGTTATATCGACATCCAGCTGATTTGGAATTACTACAAATTCCTCACATTTATCACTTACAGATAGACGGATAGTTTTTGATATTACGAGCTCCCTGATTTGGGACAAACCTTGTTTTTGTTTGAGTGTCAGATTAGAGCTTACTTTTCTATGCCGAAAGTGGTTGAGTATTTACAGAACTTCGTTCAAAAAAAAAACGCGGAAAATAGGGCCGAGTTCGTTATTTGGTTTTTCTTCCTTGTAAAAAGCTTGCGGTAAGGGAATGGGTGGCAGTGCCCCTGTTTGTTTTTCGTTACCTAACCCTTCTAATCCAGCCTTGTAGAGCAGTAGATTTTGAAGTTCGTTGAATTTGGCGCTATAAATTGCCATTTCCAACGGCTACAAAACATTCGCTACCTGGGAATAATTTTGTTCTACCAGCCGAGATCCATCGACTGGGAGGTGGCGATGGACCAGTGTCATTGTACACTGTGCCGTCACCACATACGCTTCCCTTCTTGCTACAATGCAGGGCTTAATGTGGGGAGTTTGTCACTGACGAGAAGGGCGAGACCTCCGAAACACTGGTGTATGGCCCTGACGCACCAACTTCGCTTAGGCTTTGAACACTCTTTCTTGAAATTATTTTGAATATTTATTGCGAGGCTTTAAAACAGTCGATATCATGAATGATTATTAATATCCCGACTTCTTTCTCTAGTCATAGAACGATTTATGTAGAATTACGCCATCGGATGACTAAATTACTCCTCAAGAACCTCTTCAAATAGTACAAACTTCAACTGTTATGTGAGTTTTACAAATCCATGCGCAAAGTTTGCATGCAATTTCCCGATACTGCTGAAAGTCTTATTAAAATCTTTTCTGTTGCCCCAATTTGTTCTACGTGCGCCTATCGCTGTTAATATGAATTCCAGTCCAAATATTAGGTGTCCTTTGCGCAAGCACACAGCGGTCTGCCAGTACTACCGCTGTATCTGATTTTTGTTTGTTTTTTCAAATTTCTACAAGTGCTCCAGAACTTTCTCTTCAGCCAAATATATCAAAAATAGATAACAGTCTCCTGATATTCTCTTCCATTTCAGAAAAAGAACATTTGATTTTCATGACTCTGACTTTTTCCGGTACTTTTAGGCCTACTTTGATCATCAATGTATTTCTCGCAGAAGCTTCGTCTATTTATCTCTCGTCTCCTCAACTTTGCTGTTGTCATTTTAGCCTTCATTCTTACAACTTTTGAGGCAAAGTTGTAAAGAAAATGAGATAAGAGCTTCTCAATAGATTCAAGCTCACTCGATAGTAATAGAAAAGGAATGTTATTTACCCTCACCAAAATGTACAAACAATCAGGTTTTTATCTGTGCTCAAATGGCTTATGCAGAAAAGAAGTAGACAAGATAAGATAAGAGCTTCTTAACAGTTGTAAATTCTATCTAATAGCAAGAGTAGAAAACACTACGGCGTCACCTAATCAGAATTCCACAAAAAATAGATTTTCTTAAATAGTTTTCTTTCTATGTGGCAGCAAGAGAATGAGAATGTTGCTGCTGCACTTAACTAAGGTGCTACAGACGATCAATATTCGTTTTAAAATTGCATTATCAATCCTTTCTTAGGGAGGATAACTTGGCTTCTAGTTGGTACAATTTTTCCTTCTCGAAAAAGGATCTTTTGCTCAAAACAAAGTACCTCAGAAAGACAACTGTATAGTCGTACTGACGGATGCAGGAAAATGACGTCGCTGACACTAACTGGGAAAGGTCGATGGCATATGAAAGACCGTCCTGGAAAAAATGTGTAAGACGACTCCCGCAAAATGTCTTTTTCAATTTATTGAAAACGTTTTTGCAGAATAAACTGCGAACGTCATTGCAGGGTTCATCTAGTTATATACTCAGTAAGTCTATTTCCATAGAAATTCTGAGCTTTTTTTTGCTACTTGTACGTTTTTATTAGACTTGATCAACTACATAGATGTGTTGATATGTGGCAAGAGTGTTAGCAGTGTGCAAATTGAACTAACCATTTTCCCGACAGAAGGTGCATTCTCTTGTTCTTGCAAAGGAATAACCGTGCAGCTACATCCTAAGGACGAAAGCGAAGATAAGACTTTTCATTCTGAATTAAGCAAAGTCAAGTATAGTTTCATTTCGAATTAAAATCAAAGCTCGCACGTAAAAAATACTGGTCACTTAATATTATTCTTCGAACACGTTATTGTCGCCTGAAAACGTAGGTAACAACGTTGTAACTCATCTATAGTTCTACTAATCAGCTCATTCATTTTTCATTCAATAAAACGAGATTACATGTATCTCACCGCACGAATCTCAACACGTGCATTTGCTCGTTTCGCGCATGCACCTATCACTGAACTCTTCAAAATCTCTTTTTTGGGAGTATGCTAATCGACGGTTTCGTCATCTTCGTCACTTATGTCATCGAATACAGGTTGAGTTGATGACTTTAATGTGATCTCGGGATACCCGTACTAGAGTGCACCCGCGTGGATCGGCGTAAACTAGTTTCAGGAAAGTATAGTGGCATTTTTCCTACCTTGGCGGATTAAAAGATTAGATAGTCCTAGGAACGTTCTATCTATGGACTGGGTACGTCGCACTGTCTGACGATGAGTAATGTCATTCACTGATGCTAACTTAATGATCAACATATTACAGTCTAAGAAAGATATTCTTCCAGTGGTGGCACGATCACTGAAACTTTTGTTTGGACAAACTTGGATTTGAGAAAAGCAGAACTGCGTTTCTGGATTGTTTCTCATTCATTGTTTTTTTTCTACACCTACAACAACTGGAACACATAAGTCGAAATGACTGGAAGATAAGTAAGAGTGAGTATCGTTTCACTGGAGGACACTTTTGATCGAGATGAAGGTAGAAACAGTTGTCTGTGTTTCGTGTGACTTTTTTATACGAAGGAAGTAGGCGTATGGAGTCAGCGCTTGAAAATTGCGATAAGGAAGCATGACAAGCACTCTATTATCTGAAATTTTAACTTTAAGGCTGTAAAACAGAGAAGACCTACAGTTGCAACGTAAATAAAACTAAACGACATGAATAATTGATTTTGTGAGCAGTGTTTAATGGCCACCTAAAGCTTTTCAGTTTATGTGAAGCGATAGTCGAGTCGAAGCAGTTTATTCTGGGCCACCTACCCTTCGTACTGATCAAATACTATTTTCGCATGATTTTTGCAAGGCGCGACCGATATTTGTGGGATACCCGACGTAGCGTGCCGTTTGAAATTCTGAATGCATCCTCTTCTTCAAACAAAAATCTTTAACTTCAGTATAACCGCAGCTGAAGACGATATTGAGCACAAGAATTAACACACGACTTGAAAAGTCCGTAATAATACTTTTGTCTTCTAAGACAGCCGCACCAATCCGAAATTGATCTTATAAAGATGGATTACTTGATGTGTCAGAGGTTCGAAATCGAAGCAACAATCAAAATTCTCAACGTAAATCAACTTCGACAAGATATTGTTATAGGTTGATAGGCGTCTGAGTAGTCATTATTATATCTTCGAAAACTGCGATTACAAAAAGAGCTAAGGAACTTTGCTGAACTGATAAGATCGCATAGAAAGTAAGTGGTTTATGTGATTTGCAGGCGTCATATGGGAATATAAATAAATTGCAGAAAAGTTCCGAACCTTCACCACGTAATCATAGGGATCTCGATAAAAGAGTTGGTATGTAGGCAGCAAAGGTGCTTTGTGCTCTCCCTATGCTCCAAGCGTATGGAAGGTTTCCGTTGCTTTTATGACATGCTCTTCAATATTGTCTCATGTCCGCGCATTCTTATCTCTGGGGCTTAGCGATTTACAACTCTACATTTATCTATACATTTATCATTTATCAACCGTATGAATTCTACAAATACATGCCATTACTACCGTCTCTCGCTGCACCCTACACTATCATTCTTCGCTGATTTCGCTTTTGCACATGTTTTTTATCAACATGGCCGGGATGTCGACATAATGTTATGAAAGAATTGATGCTGTGATATATGAGCCGTTCAATTACCTAGATCTGAGACCTAGCATTATGACAAAACTGAAAGAAACCCTAATGGCGGAACATCGCGGAACGAATGCAACTCTCTACAGCTAAAAATATCAGACCAAAAATACTTTGCTTATTCAATATTAGCTCATATCAAAGTGTGGCAATGCACCCTTTTGCCTTACTTGACGTTTCATCTTGAGCAATAATTTTCTCGTTTATGCTACTCTTCAAATTTTCGCGCATCCGTTAGAATTCTGAGTACTAAAAAAACTTGGGATTTCAAATGGCACAATTAGCGACTCGCTCATTTAAGAACTCACATTTGAAGCACTGTGCCATTAAGACCCTCATTCTCACCATACCAACAGTTACCCGTCATTGGAAGTATTGTAGGAAGCGCGAATGTGGCTGTACTTCCCATCGTGCCGTGCGTTGAAAAAGAGTGGTAAATAGAGTGGATAGAAGATAGTAAAAGTAAATAAAAGTGTATAATCGAGTTTTTCACAGTTTGTAATTGCATCATTAGCTGACATGTGGCGCGTGTCGGCTGATTTGAATTAGCTCGCATGTGCTCTCAGTCAACTTCCTATTTCCTGTGGCCTGTGTTATTCCACATTGTCGAATCAACCTAAGCATTTCTGTAGACAAACATCTCTCCATGTTTTTCGATCTCTCAGCTTTCATAGTGCTAATGTGAGTTATTATGTAAGATTGATAGTTTCCTGGCTTTTTTCATATTTATCACCTTTCCACGCTTTCGCGAAAATGACATAATGCCCGAAGGCGTGGATCTGATAACGTGCACAACTTCGAAACACTAGCAAAATTGGTTACTGTAAATCTTTGGTTTACTATAATGTAAGTTTCGCTATGGTACTCTCCACCAATACTCCCACGTCCTCTAATGAGAGGAAGCATCTGGACCATTCGTATCTACACTTCATGTTTGGCATCACGAAATAATCTAATTGTTTATACAGTCTTATGCGCATAGATTTTTCATTCTTTTACGGAAATGGTGACATCTACATCTGAAACCTATCGTTATGAGTCTGTCTCCTATGTGTTCTACTGTTTAAGCTAGACTTAAGTTCGGCGGCCAGTTGTTCTCTTGAATGGGCACAATGCGGCCTTCCTACTATGTATTGGCCGGATTGCTCTTTTCAAAATGTGTCTTGTAGTTACACTTACTATGTAGAAAGGAGGAATAGTCTAAACGAGACCTTTTTTCGCTGGTATCACCGTTGAGGCGCGGTATTTCTTCTAACCCTATCTCAAAGAGCGTTTCGTGACCACTGAAGATCGTTATTTCCCGAACCAGTTCTAGCTTATACTTTCCGCTTCCCTTCTGTACATACACTGGCGGCTAATGGAATTGTGCTCCTCAAAAGAACCCTCTGCACTTGACAAATGAGAAAAGAGTCAACAAACCAGTACATTTTTGTTACCCCGCTTTCGATGCCTTGGTGATGCAGTCGTTTGTGAAATTTAGACATCTTATGCACTCCGGCTGTTCATTGAACATTTCAAAGCATCTAATATAATAATATATTTTAGCATTGGAGAAATGGCCAGAGATCATTATTGGGGCTTCCACTCTAGACATTAAAGCAATAACAAAGGTGGTTCTCTCTTGTCAACCATTCATTTGAGCAAAATATTTCTTGAACCATCCAAGAAAGAACAAAGCAGGCACTCTTTTCAAAGAACCATACCTGCTGCATCGACAATCCATACAAAAGTATCACTTGCTCCTCGGTATCGTATAAGAAGCTCGTGGCTGGTTTGCAGTGCAGGGCCATTCGACACATTGGATTGGAGGCTGTTTACTACAAATGACTTTATCACGTGCGCATTGTTAGGATGCACGTTCCGCGGCCAACCCAAAAACTTTTGCACGATCCAAGAAAGACTGGATTGTGTTTGAGCAATTGGGATTTTCATTGTAAGAAACCACGCCATCATGTCCGTTGGTCTGTATAACAGCTCATGATGGGTATAACTTCAAATATTGATAGATTGCTATCAAGACATCTTATAAGTTTTGACACTGGAGCAATGGATACGCAATTTATCAACCAGAAGTAGTTGAAAAATTGCTCAACAACACTATTCATATTATGGGCCATCAGCCTGAACACATTTCTGCCATCTTCCAGGCGACAAATCGAAACCGCACTGATCGAATTCATCATACTTGAATTCAAGGAAAGTTGTCTATTCTCGATACAAATGATTGATGTCTCAAAAATTGTTCTTGTTTATGAAGCACTCCAGTGACCGGAAGAGGTGATAGTTAGATGGCGACAAGTTAGTACTGTACGGGAGATGATCCTGCAAGTGCCAGCTCATTTCGGTTCTTCTGGACACAAACCTTTTAACCTTTACACGGTTAATGTTCTTAAAGGGGATTCGTACATTGCGCCCCAAATCGTACTCGCAAAGCAGTAAACTGCCATAAAGGCTTTATTCAGCGGTCACAATTCGGCAAATATGGAAAGATTTGGAATCAAAAGAAAGCTCGGGAAAATCTGCACAAAGTGGTATTGATTTTTTGCCTGAGAGATGGCAGAAATGTGTCCAGGCCGAAGGCGTGTTTTGAATAGTGTTGTTAAGTAATTTGAATTACTTCTGGTTAAGAAATTTGGTGCCTATTGTTTTAGTGAGGCCTAAAACTTAGAGAAGACCTAGTATATGTAAGTTGGATTTCATAAATGTAGTGTGAGATTGGTCATGTTAGGAGATAGATTTTAAGTCAAGTAATAATAGATGGTTTTGAGTCTGCCGCTTTTGCTAGTGGAAAGGACTTCTAAAACTTCTTGGGAGACGAAATATATATCAGGAAACATATTGAAAATACTTTCTGCAGTCACGGGAATGAAAAAAAGGCATGACGATGTTCGAGTTGCTTTGAGGGAGCATGGCTATCCCTAATGGAGCACGCTCGATATTAGAATTGAGTCCACCTTTTTCAGTCTCAATCATTTATGAAGTATGCTTTCAAAGAATCCTGCGAAAAGGTTTTGCTCATACCTCATCAGATACGAGAAAAGTTGATCCGTTCCCTAAACATTTGAAATGAAGGTTCGTTAATTATTTCTGCTGAATTGACAGGGTTTGGCTCACCATGATTAAGGTAACCTAATTATCCGGACTCTAAGAAGGCGAAATCCGTCGAAACGTCAGTTGTTCAAATAAACTTTGTTATGACAACCTCTTGATCTCAACAGTTGTGAAAAAAAATGTAACTTGTAGATTAAGCCTACAGTTTTCCTGATTTTATTCGTGTATTGGATAGTAAAATCTCTTATATCAGCTGAGTTAGAATGTCGTCACTATGATATATGAAATAAGTGGGGTTGTCACCTCAATATTTGAAATAAGCGGGAATATGGGTGCAATACCTGTTCACAGTCACACCGCAGACGGACTCAACGTGAGCTAATTGTTTCACTGCCGGGGCACTCCACCCAGCAAAAGGTTAAAAATCGAGAAAACTTGGGTTGCCTTTCGCCGGTTAGTCCGGGGCTGTAAACACTCCAGTACTTTGATGTTAAACAAAATTGAGGCAGTGAATTAGATAGACTACAAATATGATAGCCTAGCTATACATACATCTTAGTCACGTTAGGGAGAAAGTTAGAAAGTACGAGAGTGGTCAAGAATTCAACATACTCCATTCAACAAAGCAATAGTAGTAGAATCGATGCGAGAATAAGCTTAAAAATGTATTTCAGGCCATAAATTTCAGAAGCAATAGTCATCTTGTGATTTTTTGAAGTATTGGTAACCGGTCGATCAGTAACTATAAATGCAATGAGGAGATCTGCAATTTTTTCACAGTTACATTAGTGAGTTTTCTACTAAACAAGCTTCAATAACCTGATAACATATTTTGAGCCTATAGGTCTGTTATGGCACTTATACAGTGTTATGCAGTTCTATTTAGACGATGCCTTACAAGAAGGGAAACCTTTGCATATAGAATTAATCCACGCCGAACAACAAATCATCGCAAGTTAGGTGATATAAATCCTATGACGTTGCAGTGACCAACAGCCAAGCTCATGGATGATGAAATAAATCATACCTTTCCATTTGGCTGGTTTATAGACCTCGCTCAAAATCCTTTTCTCTATATGTGCATGAGTTTACCCCCTTGTCAGGAATCGGCTGAATCGGCATCGTTCTACTGATGAGACTGCACCGCCGAAAAAGCTGTCTATCACTGTATAAGTGTCATAACAGACTTTGATAGGCTTGAAATCCGTTATCAGATTATTACTGCTGTGAGAGAGCTCGGAAGCAGTGGTAGTGATGCTCCTCGCGGTGCTCGAGTAGCAGAGCTCCGTATCCAACCCTTTCCGGTATTCTACAACAACGCACACCCAGGTCATCCTCAGGACTGCAGGGATTTTCGCTCAACCAGCATACTACAGCGTTCAAGAAGGAGACGAAAAAAACGAGTTGAATAGTTGAAGTATTTGGATTCGAAAGGTGAATAAAAATGCTGCGAAGACTGATAAATGAGGTGTCAAGTGTCAAATGAGCGAGACGTATAAAAACACTCGAATGAAACCGTATAAACAAGCTTTTCTTTTCAATGGAGATGAAAGCAAAGTTGGAAAACTTCTGAGCAACTGTTACTTCGAGTTAGTAGTGCTCAGAATGAAAATTTCTGTAACTGCAGCAGGATACATGTTTACAACTGTGCAGATTTCAGCTCTCATGGTGATGATAGGTAGTAAGAATCTCTCATCATAACATTGTACCCTCAAGAACCAAACCGTTTGTTATCAGACTCCAGTCGTAGTAATTAGTGTAGATGCCAACACAAAGCCGATATTGCCTATATCAAATTGATTTTAACAAGAACAAGACTATTTCTTGTTCTAAGTAACTACGAAATCTTACTTTAGCTCTAGCCACAATGCTTAGAATGAAGTTAACGTTTTCTACTACGCTGGTAGACCAGTGCATCAATGACGTTGCCTATAAATGATTATTGAGACTTATTTTATGCAAGTAAGTTATCCTCTGAATGATAACTTAGTCTTGAAAATGCAAGACTCTGAGTTGAAATACATCTTTAAAGTGTCTTCGACGGTTAAAAATTTGTTTTCAGTCTTCGAATCACGGCCACTTTTCGGTTAAAATAAGCAAACTATTCACAGAACACACCTGAATCCATAGAGTCACCACTTCAAATCCTGATCTGATCAGATAGTGGTACATCTGGTCTAATTGCCTTGCTCCTGTCTTTCTTGAATTTGGTTGTGGTCATATATATTTCTATGCCGAGTCCCACTGAGGTTATAGAGGCTCTGGATAACCAGGGCGTACCTACTTGGTACGTAATGATCCTTCGTGAGCTTTATAAAGATTTCACGACCAGAATATCTCCATTCTACAACATTATCACCATTGACGTAAGAAGAGGGGTTCGACAAGGCGATACAATATCGCCAAAACTATTCACTGCCACCCTACAAAACGTCATGCGAACTTTAGAATGGGACGAAATGGGAGTGAAAATTGACGGTCGACAATTAAACCATCTTCGCTTTGCTGACGATATCGTTCTCATAACACCAAACATCAGCCACGCGGAACGAATGTTGACTGATTTCGACAACGCCTGTGGAAAGATCGGTCTTCAACTGAATCTAACGAAAACAATGTTCATGAGGAACGGATGGGTTTCTAATGCTCCATTCACGCTCAACGGAACGACAATTTCCGAATGCTCCAGCTACATCTATCTAGGTCGTGAAATCAACATGATGAACGACCTAGCCCCAGAGTTGAGCAGGAGGAAACGAGCGGCTTGGGGAACGTTTGAGAGCATCGAAGATGTAGTGAAGAGGACAAAGAACATCCGACTCCGTGCCCACCTTTTCGACTCGACAGTTATCCCTGCCCTAACGTATGCAGCAGAAACCTGGTCGCTACGTAAGCAGGATGAAAGATCACTTGCGTTATCGAACGCGCAGTCGAAAGGTCGATGCTAGGAGTATCTCGTATTTCGCAAATGAGACAAAGGATCCGCAGTTCCGACCTACGTCAACGATCGAAAATCATAGACGCCGTTCTACACGCCAGGATATCGAAAATAAGGTGGGCCGGACACGTGATGCGCTTCAACGACAACCGATGGACGAGAGCCGTTACCGACTGAATTCCTCGGGACGTCAAGCGCTCTAAAGGAAGACCACTGACCCGTTGGTCCGATTTCTTCACGAAAGCGATGGAAGAAAGATATGATGCTCAGCGAATTCCTAGAGCAAGGAGGACCCACTGGGCTACTCTTGCGCGCGATAGGAAAAAATGGAAGAGTTGCTGGTACCCGCTCGAGTCACTCGACGATCAACGGGACGACAGGTGATACAGGTGATGCCGAGCCCCACTGAAGAAACGAATGCTACTTGGATAAATTTCTGTTGAGGAATTGAGTAAAATCGACGTTTAACGCCTTTGGTCTTTCATGTCATAAATGCGAAAGAGGACTTCCGCTCAGATATTTTAGTAAGGTTCATCATTTCAGCAGGCTTTTTGGGTAACGTACATCCATAGGAAAGCTCCCAAACCATCGGCAAGGCAGCCATATCAACAAAACATCATCTGTATAAGAAGAGGTGCAAAAACTGATTAGTTGAACTGATTGAAGCGGAGAATAGCTGCTCAGTAAATTTGCATCTGCATTGAGGATAGACTTTTTGAAGCAAAATTTTAATGAATATCGAGAGTATGGTCATAATATGATATTCGTAAATTGAAAATTAATTTTTGTAGGTCGTAAAATGGCTACGAATCTGTTATTTTATGCCAGCAAGACATAAAAATCTTTACTTCTCGATGCAGTGGACTCTCTGAAACCATCGGCAACAAAGGATTTGCTCTCCAAACATTTCGATGAACTTTCACATGACAATTCATACAGCGCGTGACTTTTTCAATTCCGTGGAAAATTATCTTTGACGTTCAGCACTTGTGCCTTTTCGATGCAATTCAAAAAGTTACAGCGATTAAGTATGGCGTTAAATTTTTTATCAAATTTATCCGAAACAAATACAGTTTTCAGCAAGGGTGACTCAAACGCTTTTACATAGAAATCCAGATTGCATGGCATAATCTAGCTTGGCACTCAAGAGCATTTCCGTTTCCTTCACTGTTCTAATTTTATTGTCTTGCAATGATTTCATTGCAGATCAAAGACACGTATTGTTCATTATTTCAAGTGGACATCACCTCCAACTTGAACTCATTCGTCTGCTTCTCTGTTCATCAACAAATCTTAACCAGCAAAACGAGCCTCTGTATGCATTTTGGATGCTGCCAACAATGGCAGAATCGACTTGACCTTCACCCGCTGGAGAGTAGCTTCCCAAATTACACGTTACTTGTTCACTTGCGCTTTGGTGATAATGTTAATGCCACACATATTTTCGTTAAACTAAGCATTGATCAAAAGCTTGATGTTTACTTGAGAACCATTCAAGAGAATGGTCTCTATCACTCAAGACGACATTTAGCGCTGATTCAACCCCCTTTAAAAGCACTAAACGGGAAGTTAAGTGGAATTTTGCTAGTTTCGTGCTTTTGCCCGAACAGAAATACTACGAGATCCAAATTCTTATCGCTTTAGAAACACAATGGCTTCTCCGCACACTCACTACTTTCTCTGAGTTTCCCACCAATTATTTCACGTGGAGACAAATCGTAATGAGCTGACACAGATGAATAATGAACACCTTTCACATTGAGTTATCAGATGAGATATTGCACGAGATCACGCGTGATAACGAAGTATTTTTTTCTGCCGTTCATGTCCAGAGCTTTCAAATTATCCTGTATACTTTTACAGCATTGCATGTTGAGTTCCACATTCCTGTGTGAGAACGGTAATATCTCCTTCATAATCTACTCCTTTGTGTCACTCTGCTTTATTCACACCTAGTGGGGCATTTGTCTAACACTGATTTTACCGAGTATTACTTGTATCTCTGTCGTCCCGTTGTTCGCCGAGTGGCTCGACCAAGCACGAGCAACATGTGCATTTCTAATTACCGCGTGTTGAAGTAGCCTAGCGGGTTTACCTCGCTCGAGAGATTCGTTAAGCATCATACACCTTCTTCTAGGCTTCTCGTGAAAAATCGGACCATCGGGTTGGTGTTCTTTCTCTATATCGCTTGATATCACCAGTATCCAGTCGATAACGGCTCTCGTTCATCGATTGTCGTTGAAGCGCATCACGTGTCCAGCTCACCATATTTTCGACATCCTGGCGGGTAGAATGGCATCTTTAATGTCGAAATCGGTCAGCATCCGCCTGACTCATGCTTAATGTTGTAAGCACGTAAACACCAGCGAAGTAAGGATGGTTTGATTTTTGACCATCGATTTTCGCTCCCATATCGCCCATAATGTTCGCATGTTTTGGAGGGTGGCAGTGAATAATTTTGGTGAGACTGTATCACCATGACGAACACCTCTTCTTACGTCGATATCAATATCGTTATAGAATGGCGATATTTTCGTTGTGAAATCCTTAAGTCACTCACGAAAAAACCTTCGATACCGAGCAAGGACGCACTAGTTGTCCAGAGCCTCTATGACTGCTTCTGTTTTCACTAATTCAAAGGCTTTCTTCATGTCGATGAAAGTGAGGCAGAGCGGTTCTTGCATCCTCATGAATCTTCAGTTGGTCTTGTGATCAATAAAAATCGAGAAAACTCATCTTGATTAGCTGGCGCGAGGTTGGTAAAGTAGTTGTAGAAATTCGGCTGACGTTTCGGCGACACGCCTTCTTCAGAGCCTGGGCGTATGTAGTGTTAGTCTATTTGAATGATTCGGGTGGTCTTATTTATATGCTGCCTAGGTCAGGTTAAAAGATAAAACGAAGAAAGGGCGCGAGATCTCGTGTGATGGTGACACATTCTTCCTTCCGGTTCATTTCGGGGTTTTTGGCGTTTATCCAAAATGCCTCAAGAGTTTTGCGCGTGGATGTTTTTGATTCCTGCGCCAGGATTGTGACAGTCACATCAAAATCCTTGTTGTTGTGTTTCTGTGCCCTATGTAAACCTAAAGGTTTGGATTTATCTATTTTAGATTTACTGTCTAGATGTTCTTTTATGCGGGTAAAAAGTGGTCTACCCGTTTCGCCTATATATTCTTCCCCGCAAGTTTTACATGTTAGCAAATAAATTGTGCCCGACCTCGTACAATCTCCCTCTTTTCCGTTGGGGCAGATTGTACAGTTGTTGGTGTTGCATTATCGTCGCACGCTTTGCAAGAGATTAGGTACACTGTGCCTACTCTCATGCAATCACTGTCTCTGCCTTAAGGGCACATTTGGCAGCTTTTTGTTGTGCAGAAGCGGTCATATAAACGATTACGAACTAACTGGTGCCTAAGAGTATTTGGTGGTATTTCTGTCACTGACACCAGGTGCTCTAAGCTTGCTCTTTCCAAACAACGTTTTGTAGCCGTACTTATCTCATTTGGAAAGAACGGGAGAATAAACGGGATCTTACTTTCTCTATAACTTTCGGCAAGAACGTGTTGTTTCCTCTAAACCTAAGTCGGGGGTTACAAAGTTATAGCCATTAGAAATGGCTGTTTCCCGACCTAGCTTTTCGGATTCTCTTCTCTACTCCTTTCCGGTGCACACACTGCAGGCTGTTCGAAACATGCCTTTTACTGGCGCCTTTTTGAACTGCTTTACTGCGCTAGTGCGAAGGATGAGAGAAGAGATAGTGAACCAGGTTATTGTTATTACTTGGCTTTCGGTACCACTTTGTGATATTAGCCTTTATCGCTTAAGTATAGTTGCACGCTCAGAAAATAAAGCCACTTATGTTTTGGTGTCTCACTAAATTATATATACTCTGACTGTCACCTAGCAACCTAGAACATCTGTCTAGCTCTCCTTTAGTCGAACAGATGACTAAGCAATCATCTATATACTTACAGCAGAGTGATGGCTGTCGATAAATCACTGGAGCTTCTACTTTGGACATGAAGGCAATAGCTAGGTTAGGCCCAGTTGCTGCCCCATTGCCAACCCCTTAGTCTGTGCAAAGTATTTCCCGGGCCATCTGAAGATTGAGCAAATCAGACACTCTTTCAAGAGTATCATGAATTGCTGAATCGATAAGCCAAACATGTTGGCAGCTACTTGATGTTTTGTAAGAAGCTCGTGTGTGGCTTGTGATGCAGAGTCATTTGACACGTTGGTATAGAGAGAAGTGACGTCAAATGGCTTCATTACGAAAGCGTTATTTGGATTGGCGGTGCGCAGACGGTCCAGGAACATCTGGGTGTGAGTCAGATGGGCTGGAAAGTGTCTCACAAAGTGGGCTGTTATTAAATTCAAGAACCATGCTATCCTATCCGTCGTTCCGTCTGCACAACTGATGAAGGGTCTAGATTTAAATGTGGATAGATTATTAGACATCAGATCATAAAAGTATACAGGATAATTTGAAAACTTTGAAAACGAACGGCAGAAAAAAATGCTTCGTTATCACGTGTGACCTCGCGCAATATCTCATCTGATAACTCGATGCGAAAGGTATTCATTATTCATCTGTTTCAGCTCATTACGATTTTTCTCCACGCTAAATAGTTGGTGGAAAACTCAGAGAAAGTGGTGAGTGTGCGGAGAAGCCACTGTATTTCCAAAGCTAATAATTCAGATCTCGTAGTATTTCTGTTCGCTCAAAAGCACTAGACTAGCTAAGTTTTTCTTAACTTCCCGTTTACAGCTTTTCAAGGGGGTCAAATCAGCCATAAATGTCGTCTTGAGTGGATAGAGAGCAATCTCATGAATGCTTTTCAAGTAAACATCACGCTCTTGATCAATGCTCAATTTAACGAAAAAATGTGTGATATTAACAATATTGCCAAAACGTAGGTGAACAAGTAACGTGTTAATCCTTTCCTTTCCTGTCCTTTCGCATCGAGTTATCAGATGAGATATTGCGCGAGGTCACACGTGATAACGAAGCATTTTTTTCTGCCGTTCGTTTTCAAAGTTTTCAAATTATCCTGTATACTTTTACAGCATTCCATGTTGAGTTCCACATTCCTGTGTGAGAACGGTAATATCTCCTTCATAATCTACTCCTTTGTGTCTCTCTGCTTTATTCACACCTAGTGGGGCATTTGTCTAACTCCGATTTTACCGAGTGTCATTTGTATCACTGTCGTCCCGTTGTTCGCCGAGTGGCTCGAGCAAGCACGAGCAACATGTCCATTTCTAATTACCGCGTATTAATGTAACCTAACGGGTCCTTCTCGCTCTAAAAATCCGTTAAGCATCATACCTTTCTTCTAGGCATCTCGTGGAGAAATCGGACCATCGGATTGGTGTTCGTTCTGTAGAACGCTTGATATCCCTAGAATCCAGTCGGTAACGGCTCTCGTTCATTGATTGCCGTTGAAGCGCATCACGTGTCCGGTTCACCATATTTCCGATATCCTGGCGTGTAGATTGGTATCTTTGATGTTCGATCGTTAACATAGGTCGGAACTTCGTATCCTTTCTCTCGTTTGCGAGATACGGGACTCTATCACCAGCATTACGACTGCGCTTTTATAACGCCAAGTGATCTTTCATGCTGCTTAGATAGCGACCAGGTTTCTGCTACGTACGTTGAGGCAGGGATAATCGTCGAGTCGAAAAGGTGTGTAAGGATTTGGATGTTCTTTGTCTTTTCCACTACATCCTCGATGACCTTAAGCTCTTCCCAAGTCCCCCGTTTCCTTCTGCTCAACTCTGAAGCTAGTCCGTGCATCATGTTGATTTCATGGCCTAGGTGGACGTAACTTAAGGAAGCGGAGATGTTCGTTTTGTTGGGCGTGGTAGGGGCATTGAAAACTTACCCGTTCTTCATAAATATAGCTTTCATTAGATTCAGTCGGAGACCAGTCTTTCACAGACGTTGTCGAAATCGATCAGCATATGCCTGGTAGATACTTAATGTTATAAGCACGTAAACACCAGCAAAATAAAGATGGTTTGATTTTTGACCATCGATTTTCGCTCCCATATCGCCCATTTTAATGTTCGCATGATGTTTTGGAGGGTGGCACTGAATAATTTTGGCGAGAGTGTATCGCCTTGTCGAACCCCTCTTCTTACGTCGACATTAACATCGTTATAGAATGGCGATATTTTCGTTGTGAAATCTTTATATCACTCACGAAGAAACCTTCGATACCCGAGAAAGTACGCACTGGTTGTCCAGAACCTCTATGAGTGCTTCTGTCTTCAGAGTCATTCAAAGGCTTTCTTCATATCGATGAAAGTGAGGCAGAGCGGTTCTCTTGGACACTCATGGACCTTCAACAAATCTTGTCGTCGTGTGGATGTGGTCTGTGGTGCTAAATCCCTTCCAAAACCCTGCTCTTTTGCATGGCTGTATCTCGTCCAGTGTTCTGGCAGTGCTGATACCGATTATGTGCTCCTTTATTTGGAGGCAAAGTGGTACACCTGTTTCGACAATGTAATCGTCACGCATACTTTACAATAGGCTAGCTAGAAGATGCAGGGATTTATGCATTCTTGCCTTGCGCGAGGTTTCTCCGACGCTGCTCTAAATATCGAGTCGTGCCAAACTTCTTAGAGAAAATGACTACATGAAGTGTGTGGTGTACCAGAGAACAGCCGTAAAGTGCTGAAAATTGAAATGGATGTGTTCCAAAATTGCCTAGGAAGCAAGAAGGACAAGATGTTCGCTCAGCTGAAGAAGTGTGTGAAGAAGGAACAATGTTGTGCTCAGTATTCGAAAGGCGACCTTTGGAGGAGAATCGTCGGTGAGTCAAAGTTGATTTGCAATTCTATCAAGTTGAATGCTAAAGTTACACTGCGGAGAAAGTTCGACCACCTTTTGAGTAGATCGCATAATATGATCGTTAGAAGGCATACGGCTACTGCTAAAGAAGATCAAATGAATCACAGTAGGGCAAATAATGCACCAATAAATTCCAGGGTCACGGTATTAGGAGACATAGCTCTCACTGATGGTGCGCGCTCACTTTTAGAACTGGGTCAAAGCTTCTCACCATCGCATCCCATTCTACATGAGCTGCAAGACAAACTACATGAGCTGCAAGACAAACTCCGTAAAAACGCTAAAGCCGATGAGATTAGTAGGGAAGAACAATAGCAAGTAGAGACTCTACCAATACCGCCATTTCCTCAGTCGTTCTACAGTCAACAAGACACAAACGAAGAAGTTGATAGGAAATTTAGGAAATTCGCGAGCAGAACTTTTAGAAGTCTCATTCACTATCGCGCTAGAAGGTTCCTATCAAATCTCACCGAGATGCAAAAATGTGGGATGAAAGATGTTCGGGACTCCATAAGGCAATGTAGCGACCTGTGTTCGGCAAGGTCGGCTACTGTACCAGAATTAGCAACGGGGACTGATCCTCCGTTGCTATTGAGTTGGATGTGTTGAATATTTGCCACAACGGCTGTTGCTGCTGACGCAAGTAGAATACTAGGTTTATTATGGACAACCCAAGACAACCTGAAATATATATATATATATATACATATATATATACATAATAACATAACAAGAGTACGACAATAACGCGCAAAACCGTGACTTCAGTAATGCTGTGATGGATGAGATGGATGAGATGGATGAGGTGGGTGAGTTGGATGAGTAGTCTGCGGGGCCGGACTAGGCGGTGGACCTCGGGAAGTAGTTATGCTTGCCCCGAGCAGACCAGTACACCGAGGATGGAGCCAGGGGGTGATTAAATATATTAGAGAACTGTTGGCCTGTATGCAAGGGCTAGACCCATCCCCTGTGGCGGGCCAAACAGAACCCTAAAGGCTTGGTCCACCGCCGTAGCTCTCAGCTCCGCTCACAGAGTGTAAGCGGGGTCAATGGACTATGTGGGCAACGTACACAACAACGAGGGCAGAGTCAGAAGTCTAGAGTCGGGCGGAGACGGAGAACCAGAGGGGACAAAGGCGGCGGAGTAAGGCAAGAAGACACGACCGATCACGACACCAGCACGAGACGAGAACTGAGCGCAGAAGTGGGCGGCCCTATTTGCCGCTCACCAGCAGCGGGCGGTGCGACCATTGGCTGGATCCCGCAGCGATGTTCCTGCCATGATATTGTCCACGATCGCTCTCAATTGCTCAGAGAAGTAGCGACCGTTCCGTGGAACGGTTGCTACAGGCAAGAAATTATCAGGCTATCAGTTAGCGATAAGGATGGAGAGTTCGTAGTCATTCCCCGACAGATAGATATCGACATAACTAAAAGGCATCTCAAAGATGCTTTGCTTTACCGCTCATCTTCTGAAAAGGAATTTAAGAGGCAGTACCTCAAATCAAACAGTGAGTAGGTCCAAACGGCAAAAGCGGCAGATGTAAGACCATCTATCATCACTCAATTAAAAATCCAATCACCACCATGTCCCGTTCTACACTTGCTTATAAAAATACGAAAGTTAGTATCCAGTGATGATCTAATGTCTAATAATCTATCCACATTCAAATCTAGACCCTTCATCAGTTGTGCAGACGGAACGACGGATAGGATAGCATGGTTCTTGAATTTAATAACAGCCCACTTTGTGAGACACTTTCCAGCCCATCTGACTAACACCCAGATGTTCCTGGACCGTCTGCGCACCGCCAGTCCAAATAACGCTTTCGTAATGAAGCCATTTGACGTCACTTCTCTCTATACCAACGTGTCAAATGACTCTGCATCACAAGCCACACACGAGCTTCTTACAAAACATCAAGTAGCTGCCAACATGTTTGGCTTATCGATTCAGCAATTCATGATACTCTTGAAAGAGTGTCTGATTTGCTCAATCTTCAGATGGCCCGGGAAATACTTTGCACAGACTAAGGGGTTGGCAATGGGGCAGCAACTGGGCCTAACCTAGCTATTGCCTTCATGTCCAAAGTAGAAGCTCCAGTGATTTATCGACAGCCATCACTCTGCTGTAAGTATATAGATGATTGCTTAGTCATCTGTTCGACTAAAGGAGAGCTAGACAGATGTTCTAGGTTGCTAGGTGACAGTCAGAGTATATATAATTTAGTGAGACACCAAAACATAAGTGGCTTTATTTCCTGAGCGTGCAACTATACTTAGGCGATAAAGGCTGATATCACAAAGTGGTACCGAAAGCCAAGTAATAACAATAACCTGGTTCACTATCTCTTCTCTCATCCTTCGCACATAAAAAAAGCGCCAGTAAAAGGCATGTTTCGAACAGCCTGCAGTGTGTGCACCGGAAAGGAGTAGAGAAGAGAATCCGAAAAGCTAGGTCGGGAAATAGCCATTTCTAATGGCTATAACTTTGTAACCCCCGACTTAGGTTTAGAGGAAACAACACGTTCTTGCACGAAAGTTATAGAGAAAGTAAGATCCCGTTTATTCTCCCGTTCTTTTCAAATGAGATAAGTACGGCTACAAAACGTTGTTTGGAAAGAGCAAGCTTAGAGCACCTGGTGTCAGTAATAGAAATACCACCAAATACTCTTAGGCACCAGTTAGTTCGTAATCGTTTATATGACCGCTTCTGCACAACAAAAAGCTGCCAAGTGTGCCCTTAAGGCAGAGACAGTGATTGCATGAGAGTAGGCACAGTGTACCTAAACTCTTGCAAAGCGTGCGACGATAATGCAACACCAACAACTGTATAATCTGCCCCAACGGAAAAGAGGGAGATTGTATGAGGTCGGGCACAATTTATTTGCTAACATGTAAAACATGCGGAGAAGAATATATAGGAGAAACGGGTAGACCACTTTTCACCCGCATAAAAGAACATCTAGACAGTAAATCTAAAATAGATAAACCCAAACCTTTAGGTTTACATAGGGCACAGAAACACAACAACAAGGATTTTGATGTGACTGTCACAATCCTGGCGCAGGAATCAAAAACATCCACGCGCAAAACTCTTGAGGCATTTTGGATAAACGCCAAAAACCCCGAAATGAACCGGAAGGAAGAATGTGTCACCATCACACAACATCTCGCGCTCTTTCTTCGTTTTATCTTTTAACCTGACCTAGGCAGCATATAAATAAGACCACCCGAATCATTCAAATAGACTAACACTACATACGCCCAGGCTCTGAAGAAGGCGTGTCGCCGAAACGTCAACCGAATTTCTACAACTACTTTACCAACCTCGCGCCAGCTAATCAAGATAAGTTTTCTCGATTTTCATTGATCACAAGACCAACTGAAGATTCATGAGGATGCAAGAACCGCTCTGCCTCACTTTCATCGACATGAAGAAAGCCTTTGAATTAGTGAAAACAGAAGCTGTCATAGAGGCTCTGGACAACTAGTGCGTCCTTACTCGGTATAGAAGGTTTTTTCGTGAGTGACTTAAGGATTTCACAACGAAAATATCGCCATTCTATAACGATATTGATATCGACGTTAGAAGAGGTGTTCGTCATGGTGATACAGTCCCACCAAAATTATTCACTGCCACCCTCCAAAACATGCGGACATTATGGGCGATATGGGAGCGAAAATCTATGGTCAAAAATCAAACCATCCTTAGTTCGCTGGTGTTTACGTGCTTAGAACATTAAACATGAGCCAGGCGGATGCTGACCGATTTCGACGACGTCTTTGAAAAGATTGGTTTTCGACCGAATCTAACGAAAGCGATATTTACGAGGGACGAGTGGGATCTGAATGCCTCATTCACGCTCAACGAAACGAATATCTCCGAATTGCTTCAGTTGCGTCTACCGAGGCCATAAAATCAACATGATGCACGGCTTAGCTCCGGAGTTGGGCAGAAGGAAACGAGGGGCTTAGGGAGAGTTGAAGAGGATCGAGGAAGTCGTGGAGAGCACAAAGAACATCCGAATCCTTACGTACCTTTTCGACTCGACGATTACACCTGCTCTAAGGTATGCAGGAGAAACCTGGTCGCTACATAAGCAGCATGAAAGATCACTTGACGTTATTGAACGTGTAGTCGAAAGACTGATGCTAGAAGTGTCCCGTATCTCGCAAATGAGAGAAAGAGTCCGATGTTCCGACATATGACAGCGATCGAAGATTAAAGATGCCATTCTACCCGCCAGGATGTCGAAAATATGGTGAGCTGGACACGTGATGCGCTTCAACGACAATCGATGAACGAGAGTCGTTATCGACTGGATACTGGTGATATCAAGCGATATAGAGAAAGAACACCAACCTGATGGTCCGATTTTTTCACGAGAAGCCTAGAAGAAAGTTATGATGCTTAACGAATCTCTAGAGCAAGGCAAACCCGCTAGGCTACTTCAACACGCGGTAATTAGAAATGCACATGTTGCTCGTGCTTGGTCGAGCCACTCGGCGAACAACGGGACGACAGTGATACAAGTAATACTCGGTAAAATCAGTGTTAGACAAATGCCCCACTAGGTGTGAATAAAGCAGAGTGACACAAAGGAGTAGATTATAAAGGAGATATTACTGTTCTCACACAGGAATGTGGAACTCAACATGCAATGCTGTAAAAGTATACAGGATAATTTGAAAGCTCTGGGCATGAACGGCAGAAAAAAATACTTCGTTATCACGCGTGATCTCGTGCAATATCTCATATGATAATTCAGTGTGGAAGGTGTTCATTATTCATCTGTGTCAGCTCATTACGATTTGTCTCCACGTGAAATAATTGGTGGGAAACTCAGAGAAAGTAGTGAGTATGCGGAGAAGCCATTGTGTTTCTAAAGCGATAAGAATTTGGATCTCGTAGTATTTCTGTTCGGGCAAAAGCACGAAACTAGCAAAATTTCACTTAACTTCCCGTTTAGTGCTTTTCGAGGGGCTAGAATCAGCGCTAAATGTCATCTTGAGTGAATAGAGACCATTCTCTTGAACGGTTCTCAAGTAAACATCAAGCTTTCGATCAATGTTTGGTTTAACGAGAATATGTGTGGCATTAACATTATCACCAAAAAGTAAGTGAACAAGTAACGTGTAATTTGGAAAGCTACTCTCCAGCTGGTGAAGGTCAAGTCGATTCTGCCATTGTTGACAGCATCCAAAATGCATACAGAGGCTCGTTTTGCTGGTTAAGATTTGTTGATGAACAGAGAAGCAGACGAATGAGTTTAAGTTGGAGGTGATGTCCACTTGAAATGATGAACAATACGTGTCTTTGATCTGCAATGAAATCATTGCAAGACAATAGAATTAGAACAGTGAAGGAAACGGAAATGCTCTTGAGTGCCAAGCTAGATTATGCCATGTAATCTGGATTCCTATGTAAAAGCGTTTGAGTCACCCTTGCTAAAAACTGTATTTGTTTCGGATAAATTTGATAAAAAATTTAACGCCATACTTAATCGCTGTAACTTTTTGAATTGCATCGAAAACGCACAAGTGCTGAACGTCAAAGATAATTTTCTACGGAATTGAAAAAGTCACGCGCTGTATGAATTGCCATGTGAAAGTTCATCGAAATGTTTGGAGAGCAATTCTTTGTTGCCGATGGTTTCAGAGAGTCCGCTGCATCGAGAAGTGAAGATTTTTATGTCTTGCTGGCATAAAATAACAGATTCGTAGCCATTTTACGACCTACAAAAATTAATTTTCAATTTACGAATACCATATTATGACCATACTCTCGACATTCAATAAAATCTTGCTTCAAAAACGCCTATCCTCAATGTAAATGCAAATTTACTGAGCAGCTATTCTCCGCTTCAATCAGTTCAACTAATCAGTTTTTGCACCTCTTCTTATACAGATGATGTTTTGTTGATATGGCTGCCTTGCCGATGGTTTGGGAGCTTTCCTATGGACGTACGTTACCAAAAAAGTCTGCTGAAATGATGAACCTTACTAAAATATCTGAGCGGAAGTCCTCTTTCGCATTTATGACATGGAAGACCAAAGACGTGAAAGTTCGATTTTACTCAATTCTTCAACAGAAATTTATCCAAGTAACATTCGCTT